>QGED01000130.1:63108-114438 GCA_004367475.1 Fusarium camptoceras | reverse complement strand
GGGATGGAGGGATAGTTGATGGTCAGCGGATAAGCTGCAACTTTCCATATGTTTTGGGCTTGCGTGGCATTGCGCTGTTCTGTGTCGCTGCTTGTCCAACAAAACAAACGCTATAACGTGGGAACCCACCCAAACCTGATGTGATTTATGTTGTGGTAGGCCACGGGATCCTGCACTGCAAGCTCATGATGCGAGTTGAGCTGAGCTGAGCTTAACCCGGTCTCGGCCAATGTTGGGAGCTTGGGAATTCTGGGGGGATTGATTTAATGGATCCAGATCGCACGGTTTCGGTACTTTCAGGGTCGGGGTCAAGGTCAAGTCGGGCTAGACCAAACCAAGCCGAGCCAAGGGCCCCTCCCGGGCTGTCATAGATGCTCATGCTTCATCTTTTGGCTCTCATGAGACAAACTCGATCGTCCCTAATTGTCAGACAGTTTACTTAATCTTGACTTACAATCCAATCGATTTGCCCATGCTCTCCATGGGAATCTCGTACTTCTGACGAAGATCTGAAAGCCTAAGTACTGAGGTAAGTTTGCGGCAGTGCAATAGGGGGCCCCTCTGTAACGCCAACTCCCTACGAGTGACCAATGCTGGCGAATGGGACTCAATCCCGAAACCACGCGCGTCTGTCAAGCATTGTCATCGCATGGTACATCGTCTCTCAAGCAATGAAACGGACCCATTCCTCTCAAGTCATGATCTAATGTCAGTTCAAAGAATGGCAACGGAAAAACAGGCAAATAATGTCAATCGCTTTCTCTTGATTCTGGGTCTGGGTGGAGGTGTTGTGATGGAGCAATACGGCTGGGTTCGGGCTCGTTGCGTGCAGGAGGAAACGAACGTGCCAGTATCGAGCATTCTCAATGGCATAAAGCATCTGATGACGTCCGGTCAAGCAATTTTTTCGATTTGGCGGTTGAAGACTCGGTCTTCTCCCAATGCCTTATCAGTGCTTGACACGAATGGCCCGAAACCCAAAGGTCGCGCATCCGCGCTGACCCCCGCAAGCTTTCGCAACACCTCCCCAGAGGCCTCATCTCTTGATATAAAAGAAGGTGGTTTACCACCGTCAAAGATCTACAAAACAAGGCCTTCTTAGCCTGAGACTCCTAAACACCACCTGCGCCGGTTCCCACGATGTAAACATGCGTGTCCTCTCTTCACATTGAAGAGATGCTCAGCCGCCCGAGCTTTCACATTACAGAACTCCCGTCTCCTTGAGCGCCCCTATTATTGGTTCGTCGGCCTGTTGATTCAAAGTCAATCCTCAGCCAGTGATAATGCCGTAGCCCGTATAGAGCTTTTGTTATAGTATTGGACGGATCGATGTGGCGCTTCGTAGACGCGAGGTCGAGCTAGTGCCGGGCAGCAATTACAAGCACCGAGGAGTGTTTACATGATCTTTGTAACTTCGTCCTCGACCTTGTGAAAAGGTTGGCGTCAGCTGGCTTGCGGTGATGTTGGGTGGACGGGTGTAGGTTGCTGGGCTTCACCAAACTTCACAGTTTATCAAGCTGGCCATCACTTACCTCCATATCTTCAAGAGAATCTTGCTGACCGATGCAGCGAAGAACATTCTTTTTGCTCGTTTCTTGCAGTTCGCCAGCGAGAAGGATTTCGTCGAGAATGTAATACGCCTTGGTAAAGGAGAAGATGATATCAAGCTCGCAAACGTTGCCGTAGTATTTATCCATCTGTTCGACATATCGGTGAATGACCTCGAGAGTGATCAGCTCGTTATCTTCGGAAGAGCAGCCGGCGATGAAGAAGAGCGAGGCATATCGGCGGTAGACGATCTTAGTATCTGTCCAGAAGTCAGCGCGAGCTCGCTTAAACAAACAACAAAAGGGGCGGAGAGCTAACCCTTGTATTCGAGGAAGTTGCACATGCGCGTTCTACGAGCGAGCACAAGCTGAGAGACATCCTTCACAATCTTGGCCTTATCCTTAGGAGAGAGTGTTGAGAACCATTTGGCAAGGCGCTGTCATGACTAGTCAGTGGTGAGGTCAAGCTGTGCATGTGAGCAACTGTACGCACCACTTTGCCTTGGCGGGATAGGAGAATAAGGTAGCTATCAAGTAACCCTTTGTTAGCGGGCGAGAGAGATGAATCAGCTTTGGAAAAGCATACTGGATTGCCATAGTGAGTTATGAAGCCTGCTTTGAGGCGTGCAGGTCAAAGTCAGGGATTGGTTTCGAGAGATGACGGAGGATACAATTCTGGCTTTGAGGTGGACACGGAAGCAATTCAGGCGGGTTGGTGACGAGCTGGGCAAAGGTCCAATGGTACCTAGGTAGATGAGGTGGCCCAGGCCCTAGCTAATCCACTAGGTGTCGAAGGCCTAGACCCTCTAGCACTGCTTGCCTGAGAAGGCAACTCAGGCAGCGAAACTGTCATCTCAGTGGCTACAGCGACAGAAGCCAACTGACTGCTGTAGTACAAACACTTAAATCTAATCCTTCCATTTTATATGCATATATCCAATAAATTCTCAATTCAAACCCCCGAATTCATTCTTTGGTTTGGCATAAATCCAGGCGAATGCTGTATACTACGTACTCCAGATCCCGTGGCCTAATAACATGAACCTTGACCGGAGGTGAAAGAAATGGTACAATAACAATGCTTCGTCATTGATTGGACTATCAGTCAAGCACGCGACTATGCGCTATTGCTGATGTCAGGTTCGATATCCACGTTGGTATGCTTGGAATAGTAGGTGTACAATGTGTACAATGTGCAGAAGGGAAGCCATTCGTTCGCTCAAAGTCACTTAGGTTCTCATCTTTGTAAAATACCCGTGGTTCGATACACTGCAGCCATGACAAACATAATACCGTATCACCAACATCAAATATCCCTCGTGATTTCAAATCCTTCACATCTCCAACAAACAGACATTACTAAGCTATCCGCTTTACCCCACGTATTCGATAACTAGCACTGGCACGCCTAGGGATTGACCATTTGGGTCTGCAGCTTGCTGGCGTCTCCGAGTTTACGCCTCGAAGACCCCGACGGCAAAAATTTCCCTCTCACTCGACAAAACTCTCGATTTGAACTATTCCCACTTCACTCTTCTAATTCGGTACATTCGAAAAGTTTCCCGTTGCTGTGTCTTACCACTTCCATTATGACGAGACTTATCCTATCCACGGCGTAAGTAATGTCTGACCTCTGTGCGGTTTTATGCTTACAAAACCCCTCTCGGTAGCAATGTCATGTTGGCAGGCCCCTCCATTATTCGCAAGCCCGGCAACAGTAGATCCAACCTTGAACTCGTCAACTCTCTGCGCGATAACATTGCTGAGGCTCAGCGCGACTATGCGATCGATACACCAGGAACCAACGGCTTCACGAACGGCGATGCGACCAACGGCAACCACACAGCTGTTGAGCTCTGGACTGAAAAAGAGGGCGATGCGCTATATGTTCCTCGTATTAACTGGAACGCCGCAGGCCTGCAAGAAGAGCCCAGCCAGTATGAGATCACCGTCAAATTCTTTGTTCTCCCAGGCATGTCTAACAATGCTCGGGAGCAACATGTGAAGGAAGCTTTGGATCTGGTCCGGAGAGAACTCGGCATCACCACAATCGATTTACTGATTGTGTCTTTCCCCGGAATTTCATTCGAAGGAAGCTGTGAGTGGGAGGCAGACAAGACCAACGCTCATCAAGGAAACCTAGAGGAGGAGCTCGCAACTTGGAAGGTGTTCGAGAGCCTACACAAGCAGGGTCTCGTGAAGCGCCTTGCAGTGGCCGAATTCGGCAGCGAGAAGCTCGAGGCTTTTATCAAGCGCACGACTGTCCGACCTGTTATTGACCAGATCAACCTGCGCAACTGCTGCGATGTCCCACCCCCCCTGAAGAAGCTTGCGGAAGAGGAGGGCGTTGAACTGCACGTCCACAACGACTGTACTGATATTCTTCCACATGGTACCCTGCGCGAGCTTCTCAGCCACGGACCGAAGGGTGCAGGCCTGCTTGCCGATTCAAGTCACAACGGTGCTGGCTTGACAGGAGAACTTGTCCCTGAATGGGTTGTGCGATACACAGCTTTCGTTCAAGACCGAGGCGTCATAGAAAACAAGGGTTATTTTGCAGGCGCGGAGCTGATGGGATCATAGTGGAATCTTTGCAACAGTCAAACGCAAAGAAGATTCAACAGCGGGGTTTCTTGGTATGTTTGGACCCGGAACCACATGAGGGAATGTGTTGGCATCATTCGTCCATTTGTTTTTGCAAAAACAGCGAGCATCAGATATACGGAGTTTTAGACACTATGGTAGGGAAATTGGCTGCAAGACGGCTTTTCTGTTTTTTTCTTCTTCTTCTTCTTCTTCTTCTTCTTCTTCTTTTTTTTGTTTCATCCGAGCATGCTTCGTTTGCGACCTCTCATCCGCACGTCTTCCAACTTCTTGAGTACAATCTTGGCTTGCTTAAAAGTTTGACTGTATGCATCAAGCACCTCTGGAAATATACATTCCGCTCGGGGATGTGTACTTCCGAAGGCTCTCTCCAAAACATAGAGATCTACCGCACGATCCTCGTCTGATATACTTCCACTCGCAAGACCCAGATCAATAATAACCAGCTCCCCGTGCAGAGGATTATCGTCTTGTGGATTGACCAGAGGTTCCAGCATCATATTGCTTGTAGTCAGGTCGCCGTGGACAATGCCAACTTTGTGCATGTTGCCAATAGCGGTACCGATCCTGCGCATAAGGTCCTTCAACTCAGCATCGTTTTCGATACCCTCTGTCCTGTTTCCAAGTCTCTCGTTGATGCTCTTGCGGACAGGTCCTCCAGAGATCCATTCCAGCATCAACCACCCAGCAACTTCATCCACGGCGTAGACTGCGGGCACGCGGACACCATCGCGACGGCATTTGGCGAGGATGCGAGCCTCCGAAAGAATGCGGTGCTTCGTGAGTCGCTGGTCAAGGACAGGGTGTCGCCAGGGCTTAGGAGGACGATACTTTAGAGCGCAGGGAATATGCGGTAGAAGATAAGTGCTTTTGTAGAGACGACCTTCGGCACCTTGTGTGATGAGGATTGGCGGGGTCGACGCGGGGTATTCGAGGATCTTTGGGAGGGGAAATTGGTGCACTTGCGCTTGCCCTTGCGCCGCGGGGTCGGCGGTCGCCGTAGCCGTGGCTGTCGTCATGAGTATTGACTAGGTAGGTAGGTATTGTTGAGGAAAGATGAGAGGGTTGATACTAGCAAGGGGGTGAATGCGAAGAAAAGTGCAGTGGAGCTTGTGAGTCTGATGATTCTGACAAGCTGCAAGACTGGCGCAGGTACAGGGAGGTCATCGATGAAGTCAGTGGAATGGATGTGAATGCAAGGAGGGGAAAACGTCCACGAATGGATAATTGGCACCACTGTCGGGGTGTCAGAAACATTGGCTGCAGGGAGCATCAGAAGAAAAAACCTGGACACTCTATGCCAATTTAGACCTGCATTTAGGCAGCCTTGATTTTGGCTCTCTACCCAAGCTTTAGAGTATAATTCTTCTGCAGACCACTTCAGGCGGCTTTCCCTCAACGGCCCGCGAAGTTTTGACTGGGTGCCAACTGACAGCGGCGTTTTTGACCTCCATATCAAACCCATTTTGACGAATCAAGTTTATTCCGACAAATCCTTGGCTATTTCGACGCCAAAAGCCAGCCAACATCTTTTCTCTTTTCCCCCTCCTCTCGATTCTGAATAAAGCGCTACAGGGTTTATAGGCTCATTTCAGAGTTTCAAATCCGTCCCTCAACAAAATCAATGTCTAAGACTTCCTTCCTTTCGAGCCCTAGACTTGCCCTGATCCACTGGCCTTTCTTCCTGATAACCCTAATCCCAGACCTTGAGCCCATGCCTTGACGGGTTTTGCAGCCCTGGCACTACTGAAATAAGCCTAGTAATAGCGTCCTGCAAGAGTTGGTCACATCCAACCGATGGCGATACTCAACCTGCAGATAAACCCACCCGGAATGCATGAAGAAACCCGCTGTATGGTTCGGCAGCACAGCATTACTGTACATTAGTTCTTGGAGACTGCCAATCTTGACCAGGCTTGCGGTGCATCCTCTTAAACTATGACAGCGACGACTCATGATAGTTACATACGTCAGGTCAGAATGGAAAGATACAGTACTGTGTTTTGTGTAAGTCATTGGTTTGACCACGGGTGAGGCGTTTTTATGTACAAACCACCATCACTCAGCATCACCAGTTGAATAACTGACCATCTCCCCAACCGGCACTTCCGCGCTTATAGTCTCTATTACGGCGAATCCGCCGCTTACCCGGTCTAAGGGACCGGGCATGCACAGTACAGTAGGTACGTACAGTAGGTAACATCAGTCAGTCAACTGGCCATGTGATGACTCCTCTGCCCTGTCTTGTCGTCTTTGATCCGTCATTAGCTACATCTGCACCTGCAGGGGGTCTTTTATCCCCAGCCATCTGCACCAAGTGGCCCAGCACCATCACTCTTCGAGCACAAATCTGGAAGCTCGGCCTGTATGAGCCTAGAAACTAGGTGCTCAATTAGAGCGCACACAAACGCGGGTTGGGGTTGTGTTGGGGTTGTCTTTGTGTCTCTTTGTAAAGGCAAACTGGTTGCGCTTGCGCTCGTAGTTCGTCATCGCTCCTGTCTCCTGTCTCCTGTCACTTACGTTGCCTGCATCTTGTGCGCCTCCCTCCCCCATCTCCCGCTTTCCCTCCCACAAACACTTAGTCTCAAGGACGATGCGTGATAGCTTCACTCACCACCTCGATTTGCCTTCTAGACGCTCTCCACAACCATGGTCGAGTTCAATCTACTCCAGTGGACTATCATCCTCATTTTGATCGCTGTTGTCCTGTCCCTCATCGTCCTTGTCCAGATCGTCTCCTCTTACACAGCCGCGTACCAAGCAGCGCCGCTCGAGATCGTAACCTTTGTTGATACTGCCGACTTCTCTGTCCAGGAGAACGAGAGCTATGATCGCGATGTTGCAAAGGTGCAACGCCTCGATGATAAGATCCGCTTGACACGGCTCCTGAGGGAGATTCAAAAGACGGGTGACGATTTGCGCGAAGACATCAATGGCGTTGTGCTTGAGGAAGATGCCACCAAGTTGAAGACTGCCGCCAGGCTACTATGGGCGTCGAAGCGAGCGAGATTGGAGGATCGGGTCCGTAGGCTTGACATGCTACGCATGCGCTTCCTTGTTGTCTACATGGGTGTTGTCGCATCACACACGAATACCACAAACACCAATATCTATGAGAAACCTTCTCAGAGGCCACCACCACTGCCCTTACCTACATCACCAGATCTAGAAAAGTCGTCTGTTTTTAAAACTCCTACACGTCCTGCCCTTCCTAAAGGCTTGATGGAGGGCATCACCAACCGTCCTCCTCTGCGCAGTCTGACTACCCAAGCTCTCATCAACCATTCCGAGCCTCTTCCCAAACCTAATCGCAAGGGTTGGGCGGGAGTCGTCCAGGAGCTGCAGACGTCACCAAAGATGCATCAGCGTCATGCCTCGATTGAGCGTGCGATGTCGAAATCTTACGCAAGATCACCATGATTTCAAGCGTGGATCTGGTTATAGAATCTGATTTTCTTTACATTTTGGTGTCTTGTTACAGCGAAAAGCATAACTATTACAGCTTACCCAGAGCGATAACATTGGCATCACACATTACACGGCGTTCGTAGTGTGGCTAGGGAGCCACCAACTGGTTTACGATATAACATAGTCCGGTATAACAACGGGCATTTTATCAGCTACAGTGGCATGGCTGAATGAATGACGACTAACGATGATTGTTTTGACGGAAAAGGAGGCTTGGAGGAGTTTGGTTCATTGAGTTTACTTCACTTCTAGATGGGACGATACCCTTTTCTCGTAGTCTTGAGACATGATGTTTCTTTTGTTCTTTTCTGGTTATTGTACCATTTTGTATGTTCGTTTTACAGAGCAGCATCCAATACTACAACCGAATAGCCATGCTGGGCTACAGAGTTGTTCTTGGTAGACACCAAGGTTATAGTACCAGATCAGTGACCAGATACAGGCTCGGGGCCGGTGCCATTTCTCTCCCCAACTGTAGTTGTTAGTCCAGGTAGAGCGAACGAGAACGGTGCTGATCAACTTACCATCTAGTGCTACCAGGAAACGGCTTACACAGTTGTAACATGCAACCTATTGTTGGTGTTAGATCGGGTTTGACAACCAATGCTAAGATTTGACTCACTGTCGCCGTGACTTCCACGATTTCTTGCTCGCTGAAGAATTCTCGCAGACGGTCAAACGTCTCATCCTTGACATGGACATTCCTCGTCATCTCATCCGTATACAGTAGCACAGCCCATTGCTTCTCTGACAGCTCAGCAGGACGCTCGCCAAGGGTGTCCTGCTTAATAGCCTCAAGCCCAGCCTCAGAAACACCTCCCTTCACAGCTAGTGGTGCATGGTGCTTCCACTCATACCACGCCTTGTTGCACATAGCAACTCGGGAAATGGCAAGCTCGCGAATATCGTCAGTGAGCGTTGTCTTGGTGCGAACAGCGCCGAGGAATGAGTTCCAACCATCAGCGACATGAGGCGAGTGAAGGAGAGCCAAGTCCAAAGACTGAAGAGGTCGAGGAGCACGGCGCTCTTCTATGCGCTTTACAATGGCGGCATGTTCCTCCGTCTTGGTCTCGGGAGGGTTAGAGACGTAAGGGACTCTCATGATGATAGGTAGTTAGTGTGGTGCAAGTGGTACACTCTGAAAGTTGGTCCAGACACTAGCGAGGTAAAGGAAGATCAAGTATAAGGAATAGAGGAAGTAATGTTTAATATAGGATAAGATCAAGAATTATACATCAGTATGAGGCATTCGCATTTGGTTATATGTTCACCCGGAATAGCGCGGGGTCGGCTTTCAATCGCAACTCCCGACTCCACTTCCCGAGCATCGGCGCCGAGAGACGGAAGCCAATTCCGGCAATAAGATAAAGATACAGAACGCTAGTGAATAGCTATGATGGGGTGTCTATCTGAGGTTCTACATACAATTGATATTGGCGAATCGCCAAATCGCGAGGCCATGCTGTTTAATGGCAGAATTTCCAAATGTATCGACTGAGGTAAGGGAAGGCTGCCTAGTGAAGGTTACTATGCCCATGGGAGAGTGAACAACCCGACGCAATTGAGCGTGCATGTGTACTCTAATAAGATCTCTCTCATGGTTGAACTCGTCTAGAATATGCCTGCACAACACACAGCTATAAGTGCATGTCCGTTGGTGCTTTCCAAAACTTCTACAGCATGGAAGTCATGCCTTGGTTGCTCCACCAACTCCAGTCACTGTTCTGTTAACATACCTTTTCGCCTCCCGAGATAACACTTCTGGCATATGCACAGTCTACAAACAAGAAAAGGATATGCAAATATTCAACAAGCTTGCATAGAAAGAGACAACATAAAAAACGTGGTTCGAGCTTGCCATTCTAAACCATTTATGCTCACTCTCATACAGCTTGATTTGAGCTTGGATCATCACCCAAGAAACGCGCTGCGCAAGATCACGTGACAGGGAGCTTGCACTTGGATCATTAACGCGACCTCACTTTTTCTCGCGTCGTCGCAACCTCCTGTCATCCGCTCTTCGTCACTTTCCTTTCTCCCGTCACTCTAGATCGCGCATCCATCAACCACGATGGCTGAGATCAAGATTGACAGCAAGCTCTTCCAGGAGCGCATTTCGCACTTTGCTACGGCCTGGAAGAATGACCTACGCTCCAAAGATGGACTGTTTAACGGCGCCCAGTCTCTGGTGGTGATGATGGGCAAGGTTGAGGAGGTCCCTGAATTTCACAAGAACAATGCGATTCACGTATGCGACCTCGAAAAACACCCAAAATTGAATGCGATCAAAGCTGACACGATGATATAGTTCTGGCTTCTTGGTTACGAGTTTCCAACAACCCTGATGTTGTTTACACTTGATACTCTCTACATCCTTACAACAGCAAAGAAAGGTTTGCCACCCGACATCTCCGACTGCCGTGACTCATATTAACTTCGACTTAGCGAAACATCTCGAACAACTTAAAGGCGGCCGATTCCCGATCGAAGTGCTCGTGCGAGGCAAGGACGCCGCGGAGAACGAGAAGCTTTTCGTCAAGCTCACAGACAAGATCAAGGAGGCAGGAGTAAGTGGTAGCCATTTGCATGTTAGGGCATTTCTAACGATTGCGTTTGTAGAACAAGGTTGGCACAATTGCCAAAGACACCTCCCGAGGGCCTTTCGTCGACGAGTGGAAGAAGCTATTCGCCGAGCATTGCAAGGACGTTTCTCAAGTCGATATCTCTGCAGCTCTTTCTACCTACGCCTTTGCCGTCAAGGATGAGAGTGAACTCCGAGCGATGCGAACTGCCGCCAAGGCCTGCGTGGCCTTGATGACCCCCTACTTCCTTGACGAAATGTCCAACATTCTTGACGCTGAGAAGAAAGTCAAGCATTCCACATTAGCCGATAAGGTCGATAAGAAGCTGGATGACACCCAATTCTGGAAGACCGTACAGCTGCCTAGCAAGGGCAAGCTACCTTCTGACCTCGACCCTGCTCAGCTGGACTGGATCTTGGGACCATCGATCCAGAGTGGTGGAAAATACGACCTACGATTCGCAGGCGAGTCCAACGACGACAACCTTCATGCAGGCATCATCATTGCCGCCATGGGTCTTCGATACAAGTCTTATTGTTCGACTATTGCACGAACTTACCTCGTCGATCCCAACAAGGCTCAAGAGAACAGCTACAAACTCCTCACCCTGATTCACAACACCATCATCAAGGAGATCCGTGATGGCATGACAGCAAAGGAGGTGTACGGAAGGGCTGTTAGCATTATCAAGAGCAAGAAGCCGGAGATGGAGAAGCATTTCCTCAAGAATGTCGGCTGGGGTGTTGGACTAGAGAACAAGGACCCCACTCTCGTTCTCAATGCCAAAAACCAGCGAGTTCTGAAGGACGGCATGACTCTGATCATCAACACGGGTTTCCAGGATATCGAAAACCCCCAACCTCAAGACAAGAACAGCAAAGTATATGCTCTGGTCCTGACTGATACTATCAGAGTTACTTCGGCGGAGCCTGTAGTTTTCACACAAGAGGCGCCCACAAGTGCTGACGCCAATTCTTTCTTCTTCAAAGATGACGAAGAAGCTGAGCCTGCCCCTAAAAAGGAGAAGAAGGATTCGCGCGTTGGCGCTGTTGCTACTAAGAACATCACAAACACGAGACTTCGCTCAGAGCGCACTACTCAGGTCGCTAACGACGATATGGAGAAGAAGCGGCGCGAGCATCAAAAAGAACTTGCCGCCAAGAAGCAAAGGGAAGGTCTTGCGAGGTTCTCGGAATCAACAAATGACCAGAACGGAGGTGAGGTCAAAAAGTTCAAGCGCTTCGAGTCCTATAAGAGAGACAACCAGTTTCCCAACAAGATCAAGAACCTCGAGGTTGTTGTTGACAGCAAAAACAGCACAGTTGTGCTGCCTATCATGGGACGTCCCGTCCCTTTCCATATCAACACCATCAAGAACGCCAGTAAGAGCGACGAGGGCGAATGGTCTTTTCTACGTATCAACTTCCTGTCTCCTGGTCAAGGTGTAGGTAGGAAGGATGACCAGCCATTCGAGGATGCCTCAGCGCACTTTGTCCGCAGTTTGACTTTCCGATCGTCAGATGGTGAGAGATACAATGAAATAGCAACTCAAATCTCCAACATGAAGCGCGACGTGGTAAAGAAGGAGCAGGAGAAGAAGGACATGGAAGATGTCGTTGAGCAGGATAAGCTTGTCGAGATAAGAAGTAGGTCAGCTTTGAAATCTTACGGATGACACGATGCTAACTAATACCTAGACCGACGTCCTGCTGTGTTGGACAACGTCTACATTCGTCCCGCCATGGAGGGCAAGCGAGTACCAGGAAAGGTCGAGATTCACCAGAACGGTATCCGATATATCTCTCCCCTCAATGCCCAGCACAGAGTAGATGTGCTGTTTTCCAACGTCAAGCACATTTTCTTCCAGCCTTGCCAGCACGAGTTGATCGTTATCATCCATATCCACCTCAAGGATCCCATTATCGTCGGTAACAAAAAGAAGACCAAGGATGTGCAATTCTACCGAGAGGCGACAGATATCCAGTTCGACGAAACGGGTAACCGCAAGCGCAAGTACCGATACGGTGACGAAGATGAGTTCGAGGCGGAGCAAGAGGAACGACGTCGGAGAGCCGACTTGGACCGACTGTTCCAGGGCTTCGCACAGAAGATTGCTGAGGCTGGCCGAAACGAAGGCATCGAGGTCGATATGCCTATCCGCGAACTTGGATTCCACGGTGTGCCATTCCGAAGCAACGTCTTTGTTCAGCCCACAACCGACTGCCTCATCCAGGTTGTTGAGCCGCCTTTCATGGTTATCACAATTGAGGAGGTTGAAATCGCTCATCTTGAACGTGTCCAGTTCGGCCTGAAGAACTTTGATATGGTCTTTGTCTTCAAAGACTTCACACGAGCCCCTTACCACGTTAATACTATTCCTGTCGAGTTTCTTGACCAAGTCAAGGAATACCTTGACTCTTCTGATATCGCCTACACTGAAGGTCCCCTTAACCTCAACTGGCCAACCATCATGAAGACTGTCACAGCAGATACCCACCAATTCTTTGCCGATGGTGGTTGGTCCTTCTTGCAAGCTGATTCAGACGACGATGGTGGCGAGCAGTCTGACGAGGAATCTGCTTTCGAGATGGATGAGGAGGAGTTTGACGAGGAGTCCGAATCTAGTGACGAAGGCTCTGATTTCGGCAGCAATGCCAGCGACGATGATGACGATGATGCCGAACTGGATAGCGAGGATGAGGGTGAAGATTGGGATGAGCTAGAGCGCAAGGCCAAGAAGCGAGACCGCGAGAGCGCCATGGAAGACGAAGACCGTGGTGCTAATAAGAAGAAGCAGCGCAAACGCTAGATAGGACCGCGGTGTGAAACTTGCGACCAAGCGGTACCGGTTGGTTGCTTCCCCATTGTACTAAAACGTTCAGCTTTTTGTTTTTTGTTTTTATTTTTATCAGTGGGCTTCAATGCTTTTGATGGGACAATATGGATAGCAAAGCAGCACACCTAAAATAGCTATTTTGGCCAGAGGATGATGCTCTTTCCAGTGTGTTTCGGGATGGTCAGGATCGGGCAAGGGCAGATGTATCAGTCACATTAAGATAAAATAATTTATGAGTTTGAGCAACCTTAGACAATATTCTTTTGTTAGCTACTTTGATGGTTGATTGTGACTTGCCATGCGCGTGTGTTTACTTGTAGTCCAGGTTCAAGGGTTGTGGTGGTTGTCACGCTGTCAAGAGACCATCTGTAAACAGTTCAATTCATTCTATCCATGATTCCGAGTCGCAGCGCGCCCAAACTCCCTACCCATATAAAGATACGTACGAAGCATACAATCCACGCTCTTTCTCCATCCCATTTCCCCAAACTCTTGAAAGTATAGGAAGGTCAGACACCACTATCTCATGAGTTGAGGGACCATTGATGGAAATAGGCCTTTGATGCCCTTCCAATGCCAAAAACAGGACTGCTGGAGACTGCAATAATGAGTAGTCGCACAGAACAAAAAACAACGCGCCACGTGAGCGGCGAAAGCAAATATCGATATTCAAAAACCCAAGTGTGATTCAAAGCACTTTCTCTCGACTTCCAGCAGCCGACGCAAATTACTCAATTCATGCACCCCTCTTCGACGAGGATGCAAGAGGCAGAAACGCATCGTCCGTTGCATCAGGCAGGGGCCCGTGAGATGCAGAACCTGGCCTTGAAGGATGCTCAAGAAGAGCGCGAGAGTCGTCGCGAGCTGACTAGGCCTCGCCAGGACGGAGTTCGCGACCCGAAGCCACGGCTGTACTGGGACCGCCGGACTTAGCGCCAGGGGCATTGTTCCAAGAAAGATAAGTGTGATCACCCAGTTTTCTATTGTCAAGTTAGTACAAAGAATGGTTGGTGCAAGATAGGGGACAAACCTGGGTCGGATAAGGTGAGTGACTGTGAAGACAGTACCGAGAAGAATACAAACGCCACCAACGACAACGTAAGCGATACCGAGGAAGGGATTGCGACCTCCGACAACGGTTCGGGTAGAGATAATGATGGACTTGGTACCCTTGTACTCCCGAGTCGGGAAATCTGATTTGGGGTTAGTTAATACACAAAGAACGATATATTGGCTGACTTACGGTCATCGATGACAAGGTCATAGGTTCCTGCCCACATAGCTTGAGTGTTGTTGCGCTGATACAACTTGCTGAAGGTGGGAAGACCCGCAGTTCGCATCCAGACCTGGAAAGCCTCCCAATTCTTCAGGTCCGGTGGGGGATTGTCCTTGGTGTAGCCATCGGGGAAGCGCTTCTGCCAGTTGGGAGGCGGGACAATATCGTCGTAGCTATACCCAGTCTTTCCGTAAAGGTCCTTGTCACTATCCCATGAAATGCCCGAGTTGTTGCTCATACGGTACTCCCATGTCTCGTTGCCAGTACCACCCGCGGGGTTTGTGAGCACAGGGCTGGAGAAGGTGTCGTTGAACATGGAGTTGGCGATGAGACCACAAGGGTAGTAGGGTTTGTTTCCTTCTCCATATAGAGGAGTGCAGTCGGAATTGCGGATGTCGCTGATAGATCGCTTTTGGCCCTTGAGCTGTTCCGAATCAAAAGAGAGAACGTATCGGCGATGGTTCTGGTAGAAGTTGGTGAGGTGGTAGTAGAAGAGGACCGGGGGACCCATCTCCTCAGGGATGGTAAACTTCAGATGGCATCGAGGGTTGTAAGTTTCGACGCCGTTGTCGAGCGTGGTGCTGACGTTCGCCTCCCGCGCCCATTGAGCATTCACTGAACTGTTAGAACTCTTGAATGCAGTGCTAACGGCGCTACTAGGCATTCCTGTGAAGTTACTTCCACCGCGGCTCATATCTGGAGCATCGACAACGCAGTTGGTGTAATCAAGTCGAATCTCTTGAACCTGGGTTTGCGCATTAGAATGGGAATTGGCAGTGCTGGGTTGGTGTTTCAAGGAAGTTGTACCTGAGAGCTCGCGTACAACAACAGGCCGCCGATGGGAGCAAATATGATTCCGATGGCGAAGAAAAGAGGAAGGACGGTCTTTGGTGTGAGAATAGGCCTGTCGCAATTATATCAGTATCGAGGGGGCGATTGAGCGGATGGAATGAGGGTAGCAATGACATACTGCCAGGCCTTTAAACGCTGTTGTCTAAAGGCAGTATCTAGAAAACATTAATTAATATGCGTTCTCGTCCCGCGTATTTGCGCATAATCGGTATTTAGAGAGCGCATTCTTTCGAGGCAAACTCACTCGCAGGGCGGCGACTCTTCTTCTTGTCCGGCTGCTTCGGGCCATCATTGGAGTCGAGGGAATCAGTGTGGTCGATGCCACGAGGTTGTTCGTCGGCCATTGTATTTTGGTCAAAATCGATTCGTCTCGTCTCGTCTCGTATCGTGCGCGGGATGTGTGGGTAAGTTTGTTGATGAAGATGGACTTGAGTTTGCGAGGGGAGGAAAAAATGCGACCCTTTGGTGAAGCTGACGGGGATAGAATGGAACGGTCGCGCTGTGGCTCGTGAAGCCTTACGTGTGTATTGAAGGAGTACGTACCATTGTCTCCTTACGGGCTGTATGCATTTCAAAGAAAGGCAGGTGGAGAAGGTTGTACAGGCCCATGGAGGAGTGGTTGGCGGGAAGTGACCTGAATTAACCAGCCGCCCCAGTGAAAGGTCCCCTGAAACATACCCGGGCTGCCGCTGAAAGCCTAGGCGACTTTCATGCCTTAGACTAAGCTTCACAAACGGAAACCGATGCAGAACGGTGCCCGAGTTTATGTACATGCTGAATTACACCTTGAACCACACATGTTTGATTGAGTTTTTCCAAGATAGTCGATACATCTTGTTCTAATTGTAAAGCGCATGTTGTATTCATCACTTGCAACTCGGTCGCGTCAACCAATCAGCAAAAAGATCCAACGACGGCACAGTAAAAAGAAAACACCGACGCAGGCCTGATTCGAACAGACGCCTCCGAAGAGAATAGATTTCTAGTCTATCGCATTAGACCACTCTGCCACTGCGCCTTTTTAGATGAGAGCTGCTGCTATCTTGGAACTTATGAAGCTCAAGCCCAGGATCCTTTTTACGAATCGAGAGAAGCCATCGTCCTCGAAAGCGTCTACATCTGTTCTTAATGATTACATTCCTTATTTGTGTTTCAACTGAAATTCTTATAAGCCTCTTTAGAAAGACACATGTATGGGACCAGCCATGTGTTGCCAAGTGATAAGTTTCTGTTCTTCCTTCATCACTGTATTATGCGCATATATATAATTACATAAGTATATAAATACGCCTCTTCTCCTTCTTCCGATCTTTGGTCTTCTTCTGATCCACCTTCTTTCTACCTCCTCTTTAATTGCTGTAGCCAAGCCGCCCCCCTTCGATGCGGCCAATTTCCAGCAACTCCAAATGCATCATTGATTGGGGGAATAGAAACTAAAAATAGGTCAAAATGTGTACGCCTATGTGTATATACGGGCTCAATGACTGTATGCAGTGGCCAATAGAAAAAAGAAAACATCAAACTAAAGTGGGAAAAGATCACAATAGTTCTGGAAGCACATGATAACAACCTCCTGACCAAGAAATATCAGGCGGTTGTTTTCTTCCTGATATGCGTCAAATAAACAAAGAAAATGCCAAACTCCGAAAAGAGGTTTCCTCCCGCTAAACTTTTCCGACATGAAACAAATAAAGGGCTGTATGTGAGATAAAGTGATCCCGAAGGGATATGCACCCCTCCAGTAAGAGTGTGTTGATAGGTGTGTGATCGTTTTGCCGACGTCCCTCATGGGTTCAAGCAAGATGTTGTATATTTCGATTAAGGGCGTCATCCGTGTTTCTCCTTCGGTGCGCCGTTTTCTGCCTCATGTGGGTGAATAGCATGCCCATTTACTCTCATCTTGGGCTTGAGCGATGAAGAACGCTTCTCGTTCTCCGGCTCCTCGGGGATCGTGGCGAACTTCTTGAGAACTTGTTTGAGAGCCGGCCGTCGAATGGGTTTAGCAAGAAACTCATCCATACCAGAATCAATGCATTCCTTGACGTTACTCTCCTCTGAGAAAGCTGTCAATGCGACAATAGGAGAAGTGTACCCCATCTCACGGATAAGCCGGGTACTCTGTAGTCCATCAACATTGGGCATTTGCACGTCCATAAAGATTACGTCAAAAGACTGGTTCTTCTCCATCGCCGCTTTGACTAGGTCGTACGCTTCTTGACCATCTTTTGCAATGGTCACATCGTAAACGTCCTCAAGTTTCAGCATGCGGCTGACTACCTCAATATTGGTTGAATTGTCATCTGCAACCAAAACACGCACCCTCTGGCCGCTCTTGTTCGCCGCGGCACGGTCGATTTCAGCTATCTTTTGCTGGGTACTCTTGGCAGATGGCGGATCGGCAGCGAAGTACGGCTGGCTTAAACCAACTAATCGAGGTTGGGGGTTGAGAGCTCCAGCCGATTTGGTTTCGGCGGCAGGCTTGGGGGTATTGGGTGCGGTGCGCGATGGTTCCAAATCACTAGCATCTACGCTTGTTGGCCGAGATTTAACACTGCTTGAAGCAGTGCTGGAAGTCCTGGATCTAACTATTAATAATGAAATCCACCGTGCTGATGAAGGAAGCTTACCGGTCTTTCACGTATTTCAGCGGAATCTGCATAGTGAAGGTTGTGCCCACGCCCACGGAACTTCGTAACTTGATAGATCCCCCCATAAGGCCGGCCAATTGGTGACAGATACTCAAACCAAGACCAGTGCCACCAAACTTCTTGCTCAGGCCCAGGTCTCCTTGTACAAAGGGTTCAAAAACCTTTTGTTGCATATGGTCAGGGATACCCGGCCCGGTATCTTGAACCTCAAACTCGAAAAGATACGACTTGGCACCTGGAGGAGGAGGCGTGGGCGATCTTTCGCGAACTTGCACATGAGGTGTCGCTTTCGGGTCCATGGGATTGATCGAGAGTGCCGTGCCTGTGCCGCTGAATTTCTGTGTCGAGTTCCGTCCTGAATTACCCGAATGTGCTGAGCTGGCGCTTCCACGTTGCCGAGGGCGCCCAGTCCGTGAGTTGTTTCTTGAATTCTTCGAAATTGATGATGCCCGGCTGTCGTTCTCTATAGCCGTTTCTGCTTCTCCAAGACACTTGATGCGCACTGAAACACTGCCGTTATGAGGGGTGAATTTCAGGCTGTTACTCACCAAGTTGATAATGACTTGAAGTATTCGGTGCTGGTCACCCCATAAGCACATATCCTTGAGCCTTCCAGTTCCATATGGTCCCAACGCTGGTAGCCTCGTCTCGCCATTCGTTCGATCTGGACTTCTGCTGATGTCGACATTCTCGGAGCTGATGAAATCTACTGAGAAGTTGATCTTTCCTTCTCGTACTTGTTTGTCAAAAATGGTCAAGATCTGTGATCGAATATCGGCCAAACGGAACTCTCTCAGCTCGAGGTTGAGCTGCTGGCCAATCTGGTTCTTGGAAAAGCTCAACAAATCCTCCAAAAGATGCAGCAGCAGGTCGCCTGATTTGTAGAGCGTCTTCAACGACTGTTTAATCCTCACAATGTCGTTCTCCTCCATGCATACGGCGCACATGCCAAGAATACCATTCAGAGGCGTCTTGAGTTCGTGAGAAATATTAGCAATGAACAGAGTCTTGCTTTCGTTGGCTGCCTCGGCCGCCTTCTTGCTCTCCTCTAATTCTCTAGTACGTTCAGCAACCTTGACCTCGAGAGATAGGTACTGCTTCACTAGTTCGTCACTCATGTCGTTGAAAGTTCGTGTCAGTTCAGTAAGTTCGTCTGTAACGAAATGTCTTCGATCATCGACCTTGGCTGGGATCTTGAACATGCGTCGGGTCACATCTCGGTTCGAACTGGATCCATTCGATTTGCCTTGGAGTCGTCGGATGAATTTGGCTATGGGTCCCTTCTTTCTCGAACGTCGCGATATGCCCCCAGAGCTTGGAATATCTCCTCCAAATTCGGAATCTGAGTCAATAAATGAGTCTTCATACCCCGGAGGGTTGATCGACTTCTCCGTGGCAGCCTTGAGTTTTCGAATCGGTAGAACACTGATGTGGGCGCAAGGAACGATAATCAAGGCTATCAAACCAACAGTGCCAAAGACAGTTCCTAGGAGAATATTCCGCAAAGTGTTAATCGGTTTATAAGCCTCCCATTTGGCTTTCTCGACGATGACAGTCCAGTTTGCTAGGGGAGTCTGAGTTCGTGCAAAGCCAACAGCAACACGGGCGTCTTGCTCGTTGTGAGTGTTCAACAGGGCACTCGCGTTGTTGACCGTATCGTAATGCTTAGTAAATGAATCAAAGGCCGCTGGGTAGTTCTTGACTGGGAATGCCCTATTACCGTATTCACTGACAAACTGATGGACGTTGTGGAGATCCTTTTGTCCTTCAGGGCTCTTTGGTGGGAGGACGAATTTAACCATGACACTGCCAAATTCATGACGGTCAGGGGTGTATGTCGCGTTGCTTGCTGGCTGGGTCTTGTTGAAGCGATTAGATCGATCAGTTGGACCGATAAGCAGAACTGAACCTGTTTCCCCGAGTCCTTCACGAGATTCCTGAACCGCCGTGAGTGATTGAGCAAGGGTAACCACGCTCATATAGCCCAGAATGAAAGTATCGTTGTTGTCTCGAACAGGAATCGTCACCGACAAAAGTGATGCAGACTCATTGAGGACTAGAGGGCCGAGCAACAAACCGCCATCGCGAGCAATCCTGACGTCGTCGAAGGCCTGAGCAGCAAACGCAGTAGTGTTGTTCCGTAGACTGTTGGGTCGTTCAAGATCGACAAATGTAAGATTAGGGAAAAGACTCGGGGGGTAGCCAAGCTCAGAGTTGCCAAGGACAACATCGGTCCCGGAGGAATCCTTATAGGGGAGTGTGATCGTTGGTACGGAAAGAGATGTCACGTTGAGTAAAACGCCGCCTGGCGCTCCTGTGCCGTTTCTCGAATATAGCCTTATCTGCAGTAAGCCTGAGGTTATGCTAGAAGAAAGTGCGCTTTCGAGATCCTCACGGGCATCTGCCCAGTCAGCATCGTCAGTACTGTCGTAGTGGTTGGTGAGTGCAGTTTGGACGAGAATTCGAGATGAAATGGTCATTGCCATGGTCTCAACAAGGTCGAGCTCTGCTGAAATTCGGGACGCCTTGAGGGAAGCTGTGAGCTGCAAACCCTCGCGCTCAATATCGATGACAAAACCGTTGACGTAGATCCATGTTGGAATGGAGACGATGGCGAGAGAAATGAGAACGGCGAGAAGGACGAGGGCCGCAAGCTGCTCACGAATGGCGATGCGCATGATAGGCAGGCTAGAAGAAAGAATGCGATGCTCGAGCGCGACGACGCGGCATCGTCAATTCCGTCGGAAGTGTTCAGTTCAAGACGCAGACGACAGAATCGGAGGAAGTCGAGCTCGAAAGGTGGATGCAACTCAAACGGCACTTAATCGCGGCCAAGATGAGGCTCGTCTCGGCGCCTGGACCTTGAACGAAACTGGGTGGATGCTAGGTTCCGGCGTCGTCCCCTCTTGTCGTCGCTATGGCCGCTGCCCAGTCGCCAGTATATCTCGAGGTACTCGTCGCGGAGAGACGTTGTGGTTGTGGACCGATGATCGACAGTACAGCCAAAGGAGGCGAAAGTGTTCTGACCGTGGTGTGCTGACTCGGCCTTTCCGGGGATGACAACCGCCTCAGCAACGACCAACAATGGAAAAGAAACTGGAGAATATTCTGATAAATACCCTGGCGATTTCGCGTATCCTTTGTCTTGTTGTGGTTATGAGTAATCGATCTTGTACGGATTGAGTCTGAAGGAGCGAGCGAGTGATGCGAAGTCGCAGCTGCAGCTGACGGGAACACAAAAGAGTGTCCGGGATTTGGGATGTAAGAGCTGGGGAGATGTATGGAGATTGAGAGGAGAGTGTTGTTTGAAATGGCAGCGATCGGCGGAGGCTTTTGGGGGGTCTGCGTGGGACTAGAGCTGGGCTGTGAGTTGGTTGGATGGTACTGTAACAGTGATAAAGCTTGGCCCTTTAGAGAACCTGACACGGGGAGGGAGAAGTTTGCCCGGGGGTGTTGAAGAACGAGGGCAGTGCTTATAGGTAGGAGCGTTGGTTTCAATAGGTATCCAGGTTGTTATGCAGTTGTACAGTCGATTGCATATCTCAGTACAGATAACACTCTCTAATACTTGACAATCCGGCTCTGATGGGAGAATGGACAATCGTTTTCAAAATGGAACTGGAGATGGGACAAGTCAGAAATACCGTCCCCGTCATTACCGGTCCGAGCGGATTGCGCGGAAATGGATATAGCCAATTGAGTCTGGCGCCATGGGGCGGGGAGTTAAAGGTAAAGTACCTACCTACAGGCAGTAAGCTGCAGGCGGACAGCCTAAGACTACCTACAGTGAGCTGGTAGCCCGATTAGTGGATTGTGGCTTGAATTTCAATGAGAGCCAGTAACCCAGGGAAAGAAACTGAAGGGAAACACATATTCATATCATGTATCAGAACTAAGTGCATAGAGGCCAATTCATCTGATTCTCGACACCAAAACTGACTCGATACTATTGATGGGTAGTTACGAATGAAAGCAGCAACTATTGGCAAACAATAGTGCTTATTCTCATTCAACTTATAACAAAAACAAACTCGAACCTAAATTGAGTTCGGCTACGGGTGATAAGCATCGATGCATCGATACAGGGATATAAGAGGCAACGATCGTCAAAGTGTGGCCGATCGCGTGCATCGATCAACATACAGGAAAAAATAAAAAAGAACAACAGAAAAGCACAGACAAGGCACAGGACAGGGACGGTTGAATACGGGTTAAATTATAGGCGAATTGAATTCCGTTGTTCTTTTACTTTTATTTTTGATTGCGGGATTTTGCTGAATGCGATACGATACGCGACGGTTGTTTCCGTTCTATGAAGTAGGTACGTACCGTAGTACAAAGCCAGCTGAAGAACAGATTAGAACTAGGTACCTACCTAGGTAGGTAGGTAATGTCAGGAATAAAGTTTACTTGATTTTAGGTACTTTAATGCTATCGCCATCCACAGAAAGTTTATTGTTGCGGAGAACACATCTGGGGAATTTAGTGGTCTACACTTGGTAGAATGGACGTTCTCTCTCTAAAATACAGTAGTTATCCACTGACCAAGCATGAATTCATCACGAATAAGATTAAGGATATTAGTTGCGCCTTGTGCTGTAGTCTAAATATTCTTTGAAACGTCGGGTCCGTCTGATCCACCCTGTTTCTCAGTGGCAAACGTTGAACTGTCAATGTCCCTGTCGAGGACCCTTGATCTTTAGTCAGGGCACTTTTCCATAGACGGTAATAGCTGTTTTTACAGGTGAACTCTGATTCATAAACTGATGAGAATTAGAATCGTCTTGTCTCTGAACGTTGAAGCATAAACTCTGTTAGCCTCGGTATACCAGACATTTATTATAAGCGGACATCGCTCCCTGGTAGGAGTCGTTCTCCGTTTATTTAATTTCCACGTCCAAGGAGTCAAGACCCCGGGTAAAAACCACATTAGCGGGGCTTCGTCCGTGCCAAGCTTTCTTTACTTCTCGATCTGATTTCCATCAACGGATCGACAACAACGAACAGAACTCGCGTCTAGGTACGTACTTTGACTCCACTTGGAGAGCAACCTTTAAATAACATGATACGACCTTGGAGTTCTAGACTCTCAAACAAAAAAAAGCATCACGACCTATCAGAGCTCAAGTCTCTATTGATCTATTAAACACAATGAATTACTGCAACATTTCTTACTTGGGGAGGCTGACTCTAAGACACATTCCAGCGACACCCAGAATGGAATGAGGCAACATGAATTCCTCTCCATGTTCCGTTCCAGCCAAGAAACCCCCTCTAATAAGACAACCACCAACTGAGCAACCAGCTGTCCCATTAGTCCATTAACCAAACATCGACTTCTTATCATGCATCATCCCTGTCCTTCTACCGTTATGCCCAGTCTTGCGGATCTCGCGAACACCCTGTCCTTGTAAAGAAAAAGAGGTGCCCGTCTCCAGTCACGAGTCACGATCCTTATGCTGTGTAACTGCAGCGTTGTTTCAGCTGACAATGAAGATGTGATTCGCAAAAATTTTGATCGAGACGCCAAGTTGTCGTTTCCATTCGGTTCTTTACGCTAAATCATCAATCGATTACCGGGCGCTTGGAGAGTAGATAGATCAATGTCTCCGCTTAGATAGACGAGATCACTCAGTATCGCTCCATAATCCACTGTGCCCGCTCTTCGTCGCCCAACTTCTCCAAGATAGCTGTCTCGGCGTGTTTGATTTCAGTATATCTTTTGACCACGTCTGAGCCAATCAGGCCAGTCAACTCTTCATCTTGGCGCAGGGCTTCAAGTGCCTCTTGTATGCTCCGGGGCAATCTCGCACTCATGTTGAGGTCTTCTTTCTCAGAAGCCGACAGCAATGCGGGATCCTTTGTGCAGTCTCCCAAGGTCAACGTCTCGTTGTCGGCGACTCCTTGGACTCCTGCCAAAATGATGGCCGCGAGTGACAGATAAGAGTTGGCGATTCCGTCAATGCACTTGATCTCCCAATGACTGCCGTCAACTTTACGTAGTGGTACTTCACGGTTTTGTGTGCCCCATGCAACCCAAGTGCCACCCGCCCAGCAACCATCAACAACTCTGTCGTAACTAACCATGCTGCTGTATGTAAAAGCGGCGATAGCTCGGAGATGTTTCAGGATACCAGCGTAGAATGGTTCATAAACTTCCTTCAATGAACCAATGGGTGATGAGATGGACATGTGCATGTGCGCCGCTGTTCCACACGATGTTGTGTATGGCTTGGGATGAAGCGTCATGCGGAATCCCTTTGCTGTAGCGCAACTACTGATAACGTCTCTTGCAAAGAGCAGATTGTCCACGGCCTCGAGCGCTGGTGCTTTGGGCATCACAAACTCATACTGTCCCTGAGCACTCTCTGGATGCATCATCTCGATGTATATGCCGGCAGCGTCAAGCTGCTCGATGGCATCTTCAAGGACCTCAATCGTTACTTCATGGTCCAGAGCACGGGTCACTGACCACGCGTGTCCATCGGAATTGAGAGGCTCGTACTTTTTGTCTTGTCCGTGGCGGAAGAGAACAAGCTCGATCTCGAAACCTAGAGTAAACTCAAGGCCCTGCTGAGCTGCTTGGTTAATTGTCCTTTTCAAAAGAGTTCTTGTACAGAACGATGCAGGAGAGCCGTCTCTCTCCCTGAAGTCACCCATAACGGTGATATGCCCCTTTCGAGGACCAAGGCGAAGAGTGCTTAGATCTGGATGCAGTCTATACTCTCCCGTTGGAGTCACACTCGGTACGGGGTGGTCCCTCTGGTCAATGCCAAGACCACCTTTGGTAATGCCAAATGTAAAATCCTCTCCATTTCTTAGTAAAGACCATACTCGGCGCATAGGGACTGCTCTCGCCCTCGTCATGCCCGTAAAATCGGTCCAAGTGACTCTCAAGAACCTGGGCTCTTCCTTGGTTTTAAGGAACCCGGACAGGGTTGCGATGTTATTATGCTCCGAAGACTCAAGCCCTTGCCCAGAGTTGACAAGCAATGGCTTGAGTTCCAACCCAAGGTCGTATAGCTTGTTTGCGTTGTTGAAGAGTATATCCCGAACTAGTCGGGCTGCTTGTGTCCAAGAAAAATCTCCCTTGTTGACATAATCGATGAGGACAGTCTGCAGCACTTCTCGAAGCTGGTCCACAGCTATGATGTATGTTTCTGGAAAGAAATGCCCATCAGTGCTCCAGAGGATCTTTGATGTTGGGCAGAGTTCCAGGATCTGTCGAACGACCCCTTCTTGTCCTTCGCGACTGAGGAAGGGGAACACTTCTCCTATGTCAGCATATACGTTTGCATAGACGGTTGCTAGATATCCTAGTTCGCGAGTGAATGGATAACTGGCGTGAAGCAAGACAATAGGGACATCCGGGTACGTCTTGATGAACTCCTGTAGATGAGCGGGTGAAGACTTGGATAGAGTAATATCATTATCTCCGAGGCCAGTATGGAACTGAATAGGCTTCTTGTGCTCATCCTCACTGTTTTGAATCAAGCCTGCCAGGATGTGAAGGAAGTAGTCATTAAGAGGCTCATGGTCAAGTCTCTCGAACACTTGAGCTCCATCCTCCTTTCTGGTATCAAAGATGAGCTGGAACTTTTGCATAATGATGTCAAGATCAGTAACCTGAGTAACAGCAAGGCCCGTTCGATAGCAGATGACTGATTTGAAGCCAACAATCTCCGGATCATCGAGAGCATCATAAATGGCATTCATGAAGTTCTCGACAGATCCCGAGAACGCCTCAGATGGGTGAGAGAATTGTCCACAGGCCTTTTCGATACAATCTGCTGCGACCTCTTCAATTCTAAGAATGCGCTTGTTGGGACTTCTCGTGTAGGCATCAAGCGTATGATAAGGCTCGACATCAGCTGGATCGCCCAGAAGATCATCAACCAATATGCTCTCAATTCCAGTGAGGCATGTCTTTATCCATTCGTCGTAGTTGCCCTTTTGCTTCCTCGTGATGGCAGCCTCGACAGCATCCCAGGTTGGCTCAGTGCCGAGATGGTTTGCAAGGAGTTTCACAGCACGAAGATGTGCCAGGCTGGTTTTTGAGTCCTCGATAGCATCTCCATTGGCCTCTGTAGCTATTGAGAGAAGAGGATGTTTTCTTATAGCGCTGAGTTTAAGAAGAGGGTGGGCGTGATGGTCGATTATGGGTGTGGTTTTAATGACCCGACGAAAGGCCTCTTCTGTGTTGATTGTCGGATTTGCCATATTTTATAATTTCAGATGAGGTCTTCCAGGTCTTCTCCGAAGCTGATTTGTTCGCGAGGTAATATCAATCTTGGAATTGCTCAAAATAGAGAGTGGGCTGATTGTGAGAAATTCGGGTATGAAGTGATATAAATATTGCTTTTTGAGGCTGAAAATCTCAAACCGGAGAGATATTGAGACGAAACGAATAATTGATCTCAATCAAGGCAGTCAAACACGTAGAGGAATTTACCGTACGATGTGATAGATGCCACAGTGGACAAAGTTGCATCGTGCAGCAAACCCAGGCCAAGATATTTTATACCCTGGCCTCTCCTCGTTTCACTCATCTTTCGATTCGATAAGGGCACCTCGGCTGAGACAAACGTGACGAGACCGACTCAATTAGACTTTGAACAACAAATTCACCGCAATGGGCCTCGTATGTACCTCGACACAAAGATCCCGAGACTTGCAGCCGTTGCAGCCAATTGACTGCTTTGTTAGTGGTCCATCTTGCGGGCGATCACAGCATACTAATGCAGCATGTACTCGGTCGTTACTCTTCGTCACTGGCAAGGTCTCACAGTAAGCACTCGTCTGAATCTAGCCTTTATGAAATACGATGATCTGCAGTATAAAGAAGTTCGGTCAATTGTTGTTATCCACAAGAGGGTCTAGACTCAACTGCAATCTGACCACGCTTCGAATATCCGCAGATCAACATTACTATGAACCTGCAGAACTAACGCTGTGTGTTGGATCTGACAACGTGTACCAACCATCATCTCTTTAGAATATCGTGTTCCAGGAGAATAAAGTTAAAACTAGCTGTCCTAAGTCCAATGTACACGGCAAAACGCGTGTGAGATTTGGACGGTGAGATGCTCCAGGGTAATCACATGCGTAGTTTGTTCTTGTATCATAACTCTGGAATTGACTTTTATATATTCATGTAAGCACATGCCACTCGTACTAGCGACGTACAGTTCACGCCGTGCATACTTGTGCATCATCGGTGGTAAGCAACCTCGTCGGAACTAGCCAGGTCGTTAGGTTTATCAAAAACGCTGCCACTGTTGCCAAACAAAAAGGCATCCCCATCCACGTTTCCAGTCCAACCCCAAACAATGCCCCCATACTTGTTTCACAAGCTAGGAACCCCAAGATCTCTCCTACTGCCAGAATTCCGAACAGAGTCCCGGCACGACCCTCATCGACCATTCCGACTAGCATTGCACGGCAAAATGTTGGTAAACCTGAACCTAAAGCTGCGATGGTCAGACCAGCGAGCACAAAAGCTTTGTCTGTGACCATCATCGTGCAAAGACAGCCGGCGAAGAAGAGAAAAGAACTTGAGCGAGCTAGCGTAGAACATTGAAAGTGAGCTGACAAGCGGATTAACTTGTTCCATGTGTAGGTGATGACAGGTAGTAAGATGCATAACGTGAGCAGCGGGTAGAAGCTAGATTGGAGGCCTGGAAAACATTGTCTTGACCGTCTTGAGTGCTGACGTTTTCCTGGGTAACTCAAAGTTGAGGTCGTCCGACTCGAGACCGTAGATATACGGGTCAATCCTTGCGATACCACTGTCTCGAGGTTGTACTTGCTTTAGTGTTTCCGGTGTCGACGCGACGAGAAGTAGACCACCAGCAAATACCAAGCCTAGGGACAAAAAGAGCGGCGTCCATAATGATGACTGAACGAGCTTGCCAGATAGCATGGGTCCTGCAAGTTGCGCACTGAAAACAAATGCGATAACCCATTGAAACCACGTTGATCTGACCAGAGCAGTCAGAAAATAGGGTCATTTATTGTGAGAACAAGACTTGCCTCCTGCTTTCGGGTACAATATCCGCAATGATGGCAAACACCATAGCTTCAGCAACACTTCTGCCTCCATCAAAGAGCAACAGAACACCGATGCCCCATATTGCTTCTAGTGGTATCTTTTCTGATTGCCAGCATATGACCATGGCGTAACCTTGAGAGAGGAGCATGCTGAAGATGCTTGCACTGAGAACAGGAAGACGACCGATTCGATCTGCGAGAAGCCCTAGAGGAAAGGCGACAAGAGCAGCTGCACAAAGGTTAGTACTAAGCACCGAGGTGTATCGCAATTGTGTAGTCATACTAGAGGCTGTACTAGCAACTTGTATTCCTGTAATGATAAAAATTGAGCCTATGCTGCACTGGTTCATTTCGACATGATTCTTCAGGGAGAAGCGCTGGGTTTTCGATCCGATAAACTTGTTTGCATACGATATCTTGCATGAGCTTGATAGATGGAAGGTCGCTTATCGATAGGCCGAGTTGTATGAAAAAGAGACACGATGACAGGAAGGGGAGAAGGTATCTCCGTGGTATAGTAAATGGACGAGACCACATCGTGAACTCAGCAGTGATCTAACGAAGAGATTCGCTTGTACGTGACGATGGAAAGAGGATCAAAGCAACAAAGGAGATTTGTTCGATGGCGAAGTTCTGTGAAGATGACCCCTCACATTGTTTTATTCAAAGCTTTTGTTTTCAATGGACAATTGAACTGCCTGACAAGCGCAAACAAAGTATCCATTATCTTGCTTGGCGCTGGCAGGCAGCTGAGTGATGCAAACTTGACCTGGCGAGTCGCAATAGAGAGAATTGCTAAGAAAGATAACCAAGACCTCTAGTTGAATATGTCACTTGTATCAATTGTATGGTTCATGGGCTCACTGAACTGGGTGAGCTATCCAGGTAAAATCTTCCTGAACTGGAGACAACCTTACAACTCGGCGATATTTCGACAGTCCGCGGGAATGACCACCAATAAACCCCGGAACCACATTTTGAGGCTGCTTTGTTTCCAAATTAGGTGTTCGAAGTAAACGAAACGAAACGAAACGAAACGTGGTGGTTGTTCTGCTGAACAAAGAACTTGACCAGGGATAAATAAAGCAACTCACCAACAGAACAAATAGAACTAGTGACTGAAACATGATCAAAATAGTAACTTGGAACATTGTAGGCAGGACAATAAGTACTTCTCAGAGTACAGTAACATCTGTTCTGCTGCACTTGAGTGAAGAACAGACAACTTGTTTTCCTGCTTCAATTCTTCACCGAGCCGGCCTCAGTTTAAACATTGCTTAGAACACTGGCTGTTCAACAGGTTTATTCTAAGGAACAGTGAACTCATTCTACTCTAAGTCACCTCTGGCAGGGGCATTTGTTTAATTATTCTTTACTCTATTTAATCGCGCTGATCGCATTTTATCTCCTGTCTGGTTGCAAGATCATCTTCTTTTCCTCCAGTAACCACAAGTCTTCACGAATCCAGTTAGTAAGCCATCATCCATGCCTCAATTAGCTATCGAACAGGCGCTGAATTCCTCAACAGACATGTGTCGAGGCGACAACGTCCAATGCAAGGAGTGCTCACGAGTGAGAAAGCGGCTCGTCGAGGTCTGCATCCGCGGCGAGCAAGGGGCCTGTTCCGAAGTTATCTTCGAAGGTGTCAGCCTAGAAAGAGAAGAATGCATTCTGTGTAGATACGGTAACGCCCGTGGTAGGGTCATCATGCCTTCGTCGATATTCGTGAATGCTGATAATTATGATAGGGTAGCTTGGAGAGCTTCCAAGGAACAACCCATACCCAAGCCAGCCCATTGTCGGCCTTCAGGTTTGAGGTATCGAGTCAGTTCCGATTACTTCCTCAGTAGTGAGAGTGAAGTATCGACGCGGCCAACATCTCCCGAAGAATCGCAGCTGTTTGAGGAATTGTCGACTTCACAGCAGTCAGACCAATGTCAAGAGATGGACCTGGAGAGTGTAACAGATGTCTATGACTCAAGGATTCAACAGAAACGACACTGAAAATAGATTATAGAAAAGACCCTGGTGTTAGCAGGAAGTATGTTGAAGAGATGCATCCGTTTCCGATGCAGGCGGCATAGATCAGCCTATCATCACCACTTGTGATATAGACATTGGGATACCATCAGTCACTTGTTAAGACTTTGAAGAACTAGACTGTATCTATGAGGCAACTATCCACTGCTAGGCCTCTACCTATCTCTCTATACATGCTTGGTGTCAGTGTATAAGCCACAAGTGGACGTAGATATCGTGCCCAGCGTAACATTAACTGTAGTCTCAAAAGATACGCATTGTCACTGCAGATCGCAATTATTTATACTCTTATTGCGCAGGCCAAGCAAGGTAACTTGCATATGAGGCGTCATGTCTTATTACTGTTAATATCATTCAATAATGGGCTGGATGTTGGCAGCAAACATCGACGCCATTGCCTGTCCCGAGGGTAAGGATAGGCTATATCAAGACTCCACGAGGAATGTCCAATTCAGAACGAGCCATGTTTATATCACAACAGTGAGTAAATAGGCAAGATGGGGATATCCTTAGGTTATGGGAGCGTTACTGGCAGAATGTGATGTATCAATCCTCGTCCCCAGCCTGTATTTTACCTGCATATGCACGCAATATTCAAGGCACACCAATGAGCAGTTGGGACGGTCATCTCCACTAGCTTGACACTTGAACTACGTCCGCGTTAGACCAAAAATGGTTGGCTGAAGGAGTTGAACTGAGCTGAAGCTGACAAGCTGCAGGGAAGGAGACTAGGCTCCGAGGTAGTGGGGACTGCAGAGTTGAGAGATCTCTCGTAGATTTGGTGACGACGATGCAAAAATTGCTAGTAACTCAAGAAGTGAGACTCGGGATGATGTCTCAGACAGAGACGGAGATAGTTCCAAGACACGACAGCCACTAATCTTCTTTGTGGGCTGATCCATAGAACCGGGAATCATTAGGTCAGTTCAGGCCTTGTTCAGCTTCTGATCCGTTCGGCAATTGAAGAAAGTGTCCGACTAATGCAACTACAATTGTCACGCAGGGTTCTCTTTGTCTTTATCATTTGTCATTAGAATCGAAGATGAACCAGAGACTCAGAGTTAAAGGTGAGACTGCTGAGGGGCACAAAAAAAGGGGATACTCAACTAGGTATCATCTCGACTCGACTCATGTTCCAGTCTGTTGGCTGACTACTTTGTTTGGCTTTTTTCTCAACTGCAGCCACTTCTCCTTTCATTAAGTACAAACTAGGTATTTTGTTTTTGATAATAGGACGGACGTAAGCTCGAGAACTGCAAGTTACCGCTCGATAGAAGGTGGTGGTGCAATATCATGACGGGTAACGACTTTCTCAATAGCCATTCGGTTACACAACAAGATTGGAACCTAGCTGAGTCTACAGTGTAAATCGATATCAATAGAATGTATGTTACAGTTGGTGGTGATATATCTTGATTGGTAGTTAAACGATCTCTGCTCTCCCTTATTTGATGAACCTTGTTGATAACAGACAAACGGGAGCAAAGGCCCGAACAGTAGCTAATGCAGACTGAGATGATTACCGTGCTGTAACTAACGAGTGTTGATCGCTACTCAGCACGTGGAAAGCTCAGACTGCCGATCATGGCACACCCCCAAGGTCGGAAAGTTGTCTACGTACACGTAAACGAATTGCCGCAATGGATACCGCTGCGTTTTATGTTTTGGGTTCTCTTCTTCTGTACGGATGCGCAGTCCTGTACTTAAACTATGTAAAATGGGGATTGGGATTGTCGTTATCTCGCCTCGCTCCAGAAACCTCCTGAGCATGAGTGTCCCCATGTTCCATCGTATCGTGATACTCCATAGAACTAGGACTAGGAGCAGCCAGCATTCCAGCGACCCGCGTGGCTTGTGGAGCAGAGCCTAGGCTAAGCATAGCATGGACCAGCTGCAAGTTTGCGGTGGCTGCCAGCTAAAGTGGTGTTGTCTTGTCTAACTTGCAGCTTGAGCGTCGATATTTTGGACGATGGAGACCGAAACTCGAGAGCTAATAGGTAAGCTCGAGCAGCATTATGAGCTCGGTCTTGTCCGTGCGAGAATGAGAAAAATGGAGGTTAATCACATCAAGTACGGACACTTACTCGGACATCTCTGTAAGAGGAATTCTGGGCGACGAATTCTAGAAGATATTTGAAACGAGAGAAAAACTTTAAAAAGGGAAAAAAAGAAGAAAAAAGAAACCCCAGTCAGTACGTTTCAACGGGCAACTTGGAAAAAAGGAAACACAATCCGAGATATGATACGATGATCTGACTTACCTAGGTACCGTACCTAGACAAGGTTAACAGCTAATGCCCGGTGATCGATAAGGAAAATCATCAGAGCTGATCCAAGTGAGCACATACTGTCCTATACGCACAGGTCACTCTTTGTCTCTTGAGGGAATGACATTGACCAACCACTCCACGGAATTGTAGACCTACAGCAGGTACGTAAGTTGGCCGGCCAGGCCAGACTCGAGATCAAGATGGTCTATGCTGTGAAAAGACAGAATAACTTGCCCAAGGTAGGTAGTTGTTCCATTTGGAGCCGTATAAGACGGACGGTCTTGCCGAGAAACCACAAAGAGGCTAGAAAGGTTAGTCAGGAATATCGCGGAGAAGCTATCTGACTTGGATAGGCTAGTTGATTACAGTAATTTGCATTGATTGCATTTGCATTGCATTCACTGCAGAATCGCGGCGAGGCTCTAGCCACGCATAGACAGAGGCAAAAGCCATTGCCTAGAATAGTATTCACGGCCCTTGCTCCGAATAAGGCAGTACACCTCCAATGTATACTGTATGTAATTTTTCATACCTTAGTACCTACAGTACAGAAACTTTTCATCCCTTGACGCAACGTTAATCAATTCAATGCACAACAGTGACACCATAAAAACTCCTGAGTCCCTGAATCCCCCCCCCCAAAAAAAACCCCTTATCCCAATTAAAAGCCTAACTCGGCTCCGTTGACCCTCTAAGAGTCCCTGACTCAAACCCTGCGATACAGCCCGGCCCTTGTCCAGGAACGGTGGGCGCCGTGGAGCTGCTTCAGTACCTTATCCAATCGCAGCTCGGGACTTCATCGCATCTCACCCCCAGCTGCCCTTTGGAAACAACCCACCTTCATTATCCCTGTCACAGTCAAGCCAGGCTAGACCTCTTTCAGGCCTCGTCGCAAATCCCATTACCTTTGACGCACTGATAGTACCTCATGGACATCTGCTGTCGATTCTGTCCCTTATTTGACCATGTAATTGTACTGAACCGCACTGTACCGCAGACAGGGAACCCGCCAGAGACAGAACAAGAAGGCTTCTACCTCTTAGTCTTAGGTCTACTTAGTCTCTCTCTGGCTGGGTCCAGGGGCTTGCATACTACCTTACTTACATACGATCCGCCGGCTGAACGAGACGAGACCCTTAGCACCAGCACCAGCCGAACCCGCGACTTGGTCAAACAAGGAGTCCTGATCGACAACACGCTCACGCCTCTTTCCACTCTACTGTACTATTCTTCTTCCACCTCTATCTCAACCTCTTTCTTTTTCTCCCACCACAAACTCGTCCCTGTCACAGGTCGACTCCTTCTTTTTGGCTATTGGTTTTGCTTTTGCGACGCTGCAACAATCTATCTGGCGTCCTCGATCGCCTTTGTTGCTGCAAGGTACGTCTACCATTATTTCTCCTTCATTTCCCTTCCCATCAAGCAAACACGGTCGGTGTAGGTAGGCAAACTGCTTCTGCTGCTGACCTACACTCGCATTGGTGGCATCGGCTTGCGACCTTTGGCGCCCCCGTGCCCGTCAGTTATTGTCTTGTTCAATGTCTGAGTCGTCGTACATCTGCGATGTGTGGTTACGCAAAAGCAACTCTCCGTCCCTCCACTCCGTTCAACTTCCGTGCCTCACTACGTCTTATGCGACTGAATTAACAAGAATCAGCATTATTTTGCCGACCCATATCGTTACTGTTCAGCCATTGCGAATTCTATCCTCCCACTCCCCCCAGCATTTCGCAAGCCCGCAGGATAGGAGCTGGGCCCTCAATTCCAATTCTGCGCCTATCCGATCGATCGATTGCGGCTCGCCTCGTACAAAGCAAACGAAGGCATACCCTTAACGACTGGACCCTGTCTCGACTCTTCCTTTGTTTTTCTTGAGGGTGACCTCTGCAGGTCTGCCCGTCAACAGATATAGATCGCAATCATGGCGACCCCCAATGGCGACCCGGCTGTGTCGCGGCCAACCTCTGGCATCATCTCTCCTCGCGACGTGAGATCTAGGACACAAAGTTTCTCTAGCGACCGACCTTCCACCATTGCTCACAGTCTCATGTCGCCGCCACTCTCTGTCTCACCTTCGGCGGCCTTCATTGCCTCCTCGGCCGCTTCCCAGATTATTACAAACGATCATGATAGCCATGCCGACACCTGGTATGATCAGCATGGCATCGAGCCTGCCAGCGACCCCGCGCTTGTCACGATAGAGGCTCTCCAACTTGTCAACAACTTTCTGGATCAATTGCTTTTCAACTTTCTATCCAGGTCACACGCCACCACACTTGCCAGCCTACGACCCGCCGTTTCTGATGTATTGAAACCAAAACTCGCAAAAGATGCCGTCAACAATGCCGATGAAGAACTACGTGAATACCTGGGCGAAGGCGATGAGGAGGATTTTGTCCCGCCCCAAGGCGATAAGGCGCGCGATTGGGACCTGGAATTGGTTTGGAAGCGCACCCGTCTTCGATGTATGGTGTATTCCTCTCTAGGTGATATGGAGGAAGAAGATGAGGACCTGCACATGGAACAGGAAAACCTCGAGTTTGGCGCCAACGAACAGGCCAGCGAAGTTATCTCACCTGCTGTCGCAATCTTCCTCACCTCTGTTATAGAGTATATGGGCGAGCTCACCCTTACTGTTGCGGGTCAGGCCGCATACCATAGATTGCGGGCAAAATTCCAGAAGGAGATCAGTGAAGGAACCAGAAACCCTACCGATGCCGCCGATCGCATTGTTGTGGAAGAGCAAGACATGGAGAGAGTGGCACTCGACCGAACACTGGGGCGATTGTGGAGGGGTTGGAAGAAGCGGATACGATCACCTGTCATTGACCTGAACGGCCGCCCTTTTTCAAGGGCGTCTGACGGACACCCGAGACAAGACAGTGCGCTCGGTGACTCGCCTGCTCTCAGCAGAGTTGCTACCCGTGATAATGAAGCCGAACCTCAGACTGAAGTCCCTGAGCCTTCTCAGATTGCGCTTCCAATGGGAGACAGGGACGTCGACGAAATCGAGGTTCCTGGTCTGGCATATTATAGTGATGAAAACGACGAAGAGGAGGAGGAGGAGCCGGCGGAAGAAGCTAGCGGACGCCGACCAAAGAGCTTGTTAATTATGCCACTAGGAATTATCCAAGGCCTCCCCACGCCGACTCTGTCGCAGCCCAACACCCCTGACTTCACTAGTCGCAAGCGTTCGAACTCACTTCCAACGCCTGGCGCTTCTCCATATCGTGCTGTTGTAAAACACTCAAAGGAAGGTGTTTCCGTCGATGCGAGCGTTGATGAAAATAAGGACAACCTGTCCGAAGACTCGAAGGTTGAGCAAAACAGTGCCGGTCAGCTAGAGACTGATGAGGAGAAGCCAAAGAATGAGCTTGTCCCAGAGCCCACGGTTCCCAAAACCCAGCGGTTGTCAAAGCTTATCACAAGTCGTATCCAGTCACGGCAGGAGATGGCAGAGGAGGATCCAACGTACGAGAAAGCGGAGATCTTGACCTCAGCTCGAGTGTCTGTGGCCGGAAGCTCCTCGCCAGCACTTTCTGACACCGGCGGTCCCTTCCCGCTTAAAAGGTCCTCGAGTGTGCACTCGGCTCGTATCATCGACGTCGCGGGTCCTAAGAGCCCCAGTGGATCTCGATCACCTTCAGCCGATGCGGCAGATCGTATCCGCCGTGCGAGTCTGACAATTCATTCCAGCAGTAGTCTACCTAACAGCGCCAGTGCAACTGATTTGCAGGCGCAGAATACCTCCACAGCTCCGTCTCGTCCCAGTGTCACAGTTCCCAAGAGCCGCTCTCCTGTCGATGCTATGCGAGGGTCAATGTCCAGCGCCGGAGCGGTTACCGGCTCAGACGAAGAGGTTGACCGAAATCGAAGTCGAGAACAGAGGCCCCATAAGTATCTGGCTTACCACCCGTCTACCCCGACTGTTCCTGAGGCTACTTCACCAACTGAGAGCAAACGACCGCAAGGTATTATTGGAGCTCAGTCACCCGTCCTTCAACAATCATCTTCCGCTCAGTCAAATCGACATGCTTCACGAAATGAAAAGGTTCCTACATCTCCTACTCACAGCATTGGCATGGTTTCGATAGAACGATCAAGGACAAGGGATTCGGATGAAGAGGGTGGAAATGCGCAGACCCCGCGACCAACTCATACTTCAGGCTCATCGGCCTCTTCAGGTATCAGTCGTCTCAAGGCTGTGAGAACCTCTGAAGATAACGGTAGCCGTTCTAACGTCGCCCGTAATTTTGAGGAACTGATTCAGAGCAACCAAACCATCACTTACACATTGACCCCTGAGAATATGCGTAATATGGATGTAAGTAGACTGTTATGATTCGAGCTGGCAATAAGCTAACAATGAACAGCACAATCAGCCTCTTGACACCTCGACTTTCAAGGGGCCGAGGAAGAGTGAAGACAACCGGGCACACCACCGATCTAGATCTTCATCAGCGACAGCCGATATTAAGCGGTCATCTCCCCACAACCGGCTTGCCGATGACAGGTCAAAGCCTTTCCCAGCGCCTAACACAGGAAGACCTCGTATGTCGGCTGCGCCGAGAGACGCCCGTGTTCCTAGCGAATCTACCGCAGATTTTGCAGAATTTATCAAATCTACTGGTCCTGCGGGAGACAGCCGTCCAACGCAACTTCGAAATGTGAGCAGCCCAAATACCCCTGGCAAATCCAGCCTCGATGGACGCCGAGTTTCGTCGGCAAGCAATCGAAATCGCTATAAGCCTCGTGATGCTGCGTTGGAGTCTCGTAGTGGTAGCTCGGATCTAATCGACTTCATCCGACAGGGACCCCCAGGCGCAAATAGTAACCGAATTCCTCACAACATCGCACCTTGGGACACCACCGGCACCGCAGAACCATCAGGTGGTAAGGCCGTTGACGCTAGCATCCCCGATATTCGATACAGTCAAGCATCGACCCACGGCACAGAATCGTCAATGCCATCCATTCACTCGTCCATCAATTCTAACACAGCTCTTCTAAAGAACAAAGGTCCATCTGCGCCCGCTAACAAAATGTTTGACGACGATGACATGATGCCTAAACGAAAGACCAGACGTGTCAAGGATCCCTACGCCATCGACTTCAGCGATGAGGAGGACGAGGATGATGAGGTTTTGCTCGCAACACCCAAACCTCCCGTTAAGAAAGAAGAGAGTTTGGCAGAGTTTCTTATGAACTACGAGCCTCCGCCTGAGCCCGTCTCAGTTCCCATTTCGCAGAAGATGCCAAAGAAAAAGGCCAGTGCACCGAGTCTCATCGGAAGGTTCACCCGCAAGGAAAGCCAGTCTAGCAACTCCCCTACATCTCCTCAAGGCAATGACTCCCGTTCTCTCAGTAGCCGCGCTGGTCTCAGGAATTATATTCCTATTCAGGTCAATATCCCGTCAGGCTACGATAAATATGGACAGCCCACGGGTGAGAACCAGAACCAATCTCGACCGCCACCTGTCTCTACGGCTTCCTCTGGACGTCGTGTGCCCATGAAGAAGTTTGAGCCTCGAGATGCAACCTCCAATGTTTCCCGTACTTCGGATCTGGCAGCATTCCTACGCACATCCGAGCCACCGCCTGAGCTCGTGACTGCCCCCTCTCCTCCCGTCAAGGAAGAGAGTGGCAGTAGTCTGTCAAAGATGTTTGGCCGCCGAAAAAAGTAATCAACGACCCAAACAAAGCCTAAGATTTGATTCATTTTGTGCACTTTGTCGTTGGAGAAAACCTGTTATAGACAATCATCTTATACGCTCACGAGCTCATGTACTTTTTAATTTCTATTACTGGATGTCAACCCGCGTTTTAGGAGCCCCGGGGCCTGGAATCAAATAAACACCGGGTTATTGATGCCGCATCAAGCGGATTTCTATCATTTGGCTTTTCTGTCCAAAAGGATACTGCCAACCATTCTGGATGCCTGTTGGGGCAGATTTTATCATATGTTGCAAGATGCAACTCTACATAGCGTAGATCATGGGAGCTAAAACTGGCGGCAATTTGAAGAGAATTTGTATTGACAGACACGTCCAAACTTTTGCACTTGTAAATCAGTGGTGACTGGCCGTCCACTCTTTGAACCATGTCAGATGATTGATGTATCACTTTCCCCATCTCGGAAGTTACGGTATTTGTGTATCTCGAATGACTGAGCACAGACAATCCTTCAAAAGCCCATCTCATGCCGTGTCTTGCCTCTTGCCTGCCGAGACCACCCCAGAACTTGCACTTTCCTGCACTTTCTGCTTTACATTTAAGTCAGACATGCACGATGTGTTGTTAAATCCGATCCATAGCTTTAAGCGGGCGTTTCTATATTTGCAGATGGTCCATTAAACCTTGTACAGTTACACATCATTGGAATTTGAAGTTACAATGCTCTGTTCCTGGGAAAGATAGAGCTGCGTTTCTTGGCCTAGTACTGGGAGGCCTCCTAAGTCCTTGATGTCAGTGTAGCTAACATCTTTTGGCCCTCACATGCATTTGATCTTCGATGCTGTGCGCAAGGCCGTTCGTCTTGTCACCAAATAGAGAGAAGTTCTACTGCCATGACTGAAAGGATTCCATGCCTTTATGTAAGACGATCTACATGCGCTGTAATGCAAGACAAGGCTAGACAGGAAAGTAATAAACTCTCATCGATTCTAGTATGAATATGTATCGATTGATTATATAGTCTCTTGATATATCAGCATGCTAACCCCTTACGGTCATGAGTGAAGAAGCTACAGAAGGCCTCAGTATTACTCAAAATCTGATACCACAATCACACCATAGAGACCAATGCCGGAGGGACTCCAGATGACATGTCAAAGCCATGTGTGTCCCCATTACCCATACTCATCTGCTGATATAGCGCAGGCTGCACTTTGATGAAGCTAGAAATGGTCTTCTTAACCTCTTCCCCTGCCAATGCACATTCGTCAAGTTCCTGGTTTGGTAGCGACAACATTTCTTTTGGTAGGCCGATGGTAGCTCCTTCCTGGGGAGGGGGGCTGCTGGGCTTGTAGCCTGCCTCCACACTGCTACCTCGATAGTTGGGAAAGCCTCCAAGGACAAGTCCTGGATCAAATGATATGAGTACAAGAGGCCTCAAGTGCCCAGTGGCCATGTGGTTGGGTGAATAAACAAGCATTCTCTCATCCATACTCCATTGAATTCCTTTGATCGGCTGTACGGGGTTGAGGACACCGTAAAGTTGTGCCAGTACATCATCATTACGATACGCGTGCTCCTCCCGTGGCCAAATATTAGCGGATGATCCATCTGCCTTGGGCCGTACTCTGAGTTGCAGTGCCGAGCCTGGGCCATAGGTCTCAGTAACAAGATCGACGAAGGAGTCGCAAGATGTGTTGTATGAACGAACAAAACACTCTTGAAGGGTGTACATCTTAGTATCTCCTGAGTCATCGCCGACATGAATATCCTTGCGTAGACGCTCTTCGACATGATCTCCGCTGTTCCAATCCTCTTCAGTAGGGCTTCCTGCCATGGATTCAGGTGGTGTTAGAAGAAGAGGCTCTGATGATCGATTGGCCTGTTCCCGGCCAAACTGAAGCTCCTTTCTATAACACGTCCTCTGACTGCCCGCTTTTCCAGAACACCACTCTTTTCGTATCTCGACAATGGATAGCTTTCCTGTTGTCTCGCTTTTGCTGAGCTGCAAAGAAGTCCATCGCTCATCTACCAGTCCCTCCGAATCATGACGGCGCCATAGGTCACGCATGAGAGGCTTCTCACTTCTTTCATGTACTGCATCATCCACGGGGAACCGCAGAACCTGGTAGAAGTTGTTGCGTGTGCCATTGTCTGTCTGTGTTTTCAATGTATTCGAAACACAATAAAGCTGGCCATCAAAGATTTCAAAACAGGCGTCTGAACCTATGTTTGCTCCTTCAAAGTCCCACAAAATGAGCTGCGAATCTAACCATTTGCGGGTATGGATGTTGAGGCACTGGAGGCCCCATCTATAGGAGCCGTCGAGTGTTGTGTGTGATCTTGAGCCACAAAACAGATAGTTCTTGTCGTTGCGTATAAAGAGTGGATATCTTGAACATGGCCTTTGTACTACAACCCAGCTGGGTCTTTCTTTCAGCTCAAATATGATGAGCCAGCTGCATGTGGTCAGATCTTCCAGGACTTGGGTGACAAGACACGATAAGACTCCCTCGGCGTAGTAAAGAGGCTCAACTGTGTGTGGTCTAAGATGATCATAATCTCGAACTGCAAGTTTGAGGAGAAGTGGCACGTCAACTGTTAATTCTGTCGTGGGCGTCTGTTGAAGCGTGTTTAGAATGCGGAGATGCCTGTTGCCAATGGTGTAGCACAAGTGGCCATTGGTATAGATGAAGTGATCTGTCATTGCCACTATAGCAGCCATCCACGGCTCAGCAGCACGAACAGACATTCGTCGCTTAGCTAGCTTACGAAATGCCCTTGAGAAATCACCATTTGACTGCGCCTGCTGAGCTTCTGCAGAGTACGGGGCTTTCTTATGCTCTCGTCAGCGGACTAGCCCACATAGTAAGATGGGACAGGTGAAAGAGACGACAAACCTCAAGTGCAAGTCGACACATTCGTCTATCGTATAGAATGCAGCTGAGGAAGCGGCAGCTTAACGCCATATTGAAGACATCTTCAACATCGAGTAACTCAACGAGGAGAGAGACAATCTCGACAGGCAATTTTAGAAGACTCATGACGAAGCTGTAGACAAGGAAAGGAGACGTGGTTTGGCAGAGTATCGCGCAATCATATTCACCAAAGAATTGGAGGTTGGCTTGTGTCGAGCATGATGCTATCCCGAAAGGCCAAGGGCACTATTAAACCTTCTCTGAGGATGGAGGGCGAGCAGAGCCTCAAAGTTCAAGTCAAACTCGCCGAGCCTTGTCTCGCACCTTAACGACACCCCGCAGGAGCACGCAATCAAACAAGACCGCCCCATTTCTTTGTTTGGTTTGAACTAACCAGAAGAACAATCAGGTTATTGTGAAAATTGGGCGGCATCAAGTTTTTATGAGGCTCTTCCGTCGATGCATGGAGCTAAGCAGCGTGTGGCCGCGTGAGAATCTGACAGGTATAGAGAACAATCATCATTCTAACAAAGTCTGTGCTTGGTACGCAGCATCTTCAGTTCATGGGATTGTCGAGTTGGTGTAAGAATCAAGAACAGACTGCGGTTACACATGTTGCACCTACCCATTCCATTGTTCCTTATTGAAGCAGCTGTGGGGAGGGGTTGGTAGCTTGGCAGCTCCTTCCTAGGATTTCGTTCAAGGTTCTGTGCTATTCGATGCATTGTTTGTGCCTTGTATGAGAAAGCTCCTTCAGTTGGCTCACATTTGTTTCGACCAGGCTGCGCCCTGGTATTATCTTTGCATACTTGAGAAAAATTGGCCAATTGAACGATCCAATGCAGGCTTGGGAGTTTCCATGTTGCAGTACTGGAAAATGGTGGTGTGGATGGATGTAAGCTACGCCGTGGGGTTTGTTGAGATCCCCTGATAGATCCCCGCATTTTGAGCCGCATCAAAGTCTGGTTCGCACTCCTTTCAATGAAATCAGGCTCCGAGCCTGACCGCTTTACTGCACTAGCTTGGTGGCTTAAGCAAGCATGTTGTGTTGCTCGTATTGGATCGTTTCTCTCAATGGAAATGGGATGGACACTCGTACCTATAGTAGTTATGCAGGCTGATCAGCTGTTATTGACAAATAAAGCCGTCTAGAATTTCACCAAGATAGCGTCGGTCAGAATAATAGTAATAATTGTATAATCTGCTTCCGGCAAGCAAAAACCTTATCCATAACGCCAGAAATGCCCCATCTCTTTAGCCACACAGACTTCTTGTTTCTCCAGAATTGAAGGGATCAGGGATCTAGGTTCTCCTTTCAGAACCTCGAGCGAGCGGGATGATTCGTCGCCCCGTCTATCCCACTTGGGCTCCTATGCTTCGCTACACATCATGCGCCATACCCCCCCGTAAGGTCCATCCGTGCGATGTAGCCCCATCGAAATTATGAGCGTCTATCGTGAACGTGTTATGATGAGATGGTTTGCTTCATGCCATGGTATCGAGGTGGTAAAAATGGTATCGCAGTTTCAGCTACTGCAATGTTCAATGTAACGAGAGTCCTTTCAACTATTGAGTTGAACATAGTTGCCTTTCATCCGTTAGTTCAGGGGCCAAAATTGTCGGATATATAAACACCTACCTGGGAACTGGCCCTCTTTGCCTTGCAGACGTCCAACCCACCACTCGTTCTCGTTCTGCGTTCTTGTAACGATCTCAATAACGTCACCGGTTCGGAAACTTAGATCACCCTCGGCTTGCGCAGCATAATCGTAGAGAGCCGTGACAGTCTCTACTCCCGGGGCCGTCAAGCGCATAGGCTTGGGCTTGGGCTTGGGTGGCGGAGGCTTCTTCTTGCCGGCAGCAATCGCTGCCAAACCTGCATTGGCTCCAGTTGGGGGAGTGTAAGGAGGAGGTGCTGCCGAGCCGTTCGCAGTCGAGGCTGGGCGTTGCCAGCCGCCGATTTTGGGACTGGTAACAGTGCTGCTCGAAGGCTTGGAGTCTTCGCCACCCTGTGTGAGGAGGGCGGGCTGCTTGGGGCCTTCGAGGGCGGGCTTTGCTCCGTATCGTACAGGACGTGGGCGACCAGTCGTCTTGAAGCGGCAGATGGACAGAGCTTCAGTTTGCTCCTGGATTTCACCACGCTTCTCATGGAAAGCGTCCTCGATATCGAGTGTCAGATCAAAGTAACCAATATCGCAATTTTGCATCTTCTCATGTAGAGTGTAGAAGATGTTGAGCTGCATGTAATAGAACGATTGGAACAGAGGCTGGATGAATTCGCGCTCGAGTTGGAAAAGCTTCGGCAGCTCATCCTTGAGGAGATCGTTGAAGTAGTTAAACTCCTGGGTAGCTTGCTCGACATCTCCCTCAGCCTTCCACATTGCCTTTTCGTCCTTAGCAGTGCGTTCTTTCTTGTCCTGTAGCTTCTTGAGGGCTGTGCGATGTCGGTCGTAATCCAGTCGCTTATGTTCACGCTTAAGTGCGGTCTTGCGTATCACCTTGATGACGTCGAGCAATTCGTTGGCGGGACGGATAATCCTAGACTCTATCATCTCCAACTCGGGGGCCAGCGTTTCTTGCAAGTCCTTGACGACGGCTTCATATTCTTCACAGGCACGGATGCCTTCGGGGTTTCCTTCGAACTTTATCGAGTCAGGATCAGACATGCGACCCGAGATTGGCTTGTAGACTTCAGTCATGGCCTGACTAAACTCGATCTGATGTGAGAGCATGCCATTGATGGACTCGAAGTACTTTTTGGACTCATCGTGGAGCTTTTTGGTCTCAGTCTCGAGTTCCTGGAAGCGCCGTTCGGCATCGATATAGACAGCATCTTTGGTATGTTCGCCGATGTTGAACTTTGATTTAAATTGTTGCGGCGCCTGGAAGAGTAAGAGGTGTCAGTACTTTGTTCGGCGTATTTGATGATCCTGACGTGTCTCGGCTATTCAGTCGCGCGCGAGAATGTCGTTTCGTGCGCGCCAGACCAGTTGCAAACCCGACGACAAACAAGTGAGGGGCACGGCTTACCCGGGTGAGGCTCTTTTGAAAGCCTTTGAAGCTCATGGTGAGAGCACGGCAATAGTTATTGTGCTATAAGTGTAGTACCAAGAGCGGAGTCGATATGCTGGTGGTAGAGAAGTCGAGATCGCGAAAACCCTCAGTTCGCGAGGCCGCCGAAGTTGGACGAGAAGGTAACTTATCCAGGTCAATTAAAGACAATGACTTGAGTCGTGCAACGGTGACGTCCACTTGTGTGGCTGTGTTTTGGCTGCTAGGTCGTCTTGTCATTTTTTTGCTGCCCAGCCTGCTATGCCTTGTTGCCAAGACTGCCGGATACCGATGGAACTGTGGCTATCAGGTGATTGAACAAATAAACGAGACACTTAATAAGGGAGAGTGGTTTGAGGTGTAACAGTGAATATGATTAGACTAGCGTTTCTGCTTTTTGAAACTCGTGTCACTAAGCGTGTCCTCTCTCTGAATTCTGATCTATTCAGCTTCATGATGATTGTGCAAAAGATGGAAGCTTTTGACTGGTGCTGCCCACAGGCGACTCTGTGCAGTACAGTGAAGTAATAAGTGCGGTACCTAGCCACACTGCGTCATGATAGTTGCGTCACTCAGTGCTAGGTAGCTCCCAGGGATTAAATCTCACTCAGGATCGCTCACTGCCACCACAGACATCTTGTCTGGAGCATGGGCTTACATACTGTGAGCATGAGAGAACGGGATAAAGGACAAAGAGGACAATGCACAAAATATCCATGGTGAGGTACCTAAAGCATAAAGGTTTGAAGCCCCAGAAAGGGTTTTCGAAGGAGGAGGCCTAAAGTCAAGGATACCTAGATCCATGCAGAATAACATTTTTATTATGCTTGCGAACTCAACCCCAGGACAATAAAATTCCATCCTTCGAATTGAGCATTTTACAGCTCCTCGCCACGACAAATTGATGACATTTCCATCTCCTTCTCTTCTCCTCACCCAACGGCTCGGTTTGCCGTCCGCCGTAACCTAAGGCCTAAAGAGGGCATCCCCGGCTTTTTAGGCGAATCACCGTATAGAATTTACCGGAGGCTTATCACCGAGTGCCGAGCCGACCAAGCTAATGACAAATTCTGGATATGGAGCTCAAAAGTCTCCACCAGATTTCACTTCTTCTTCTCTGCTCCCACTGGCCTCGCTCGACGTTCTTTCATCGTTCTTGCATCTGCCAGGAATTGATTTCCGTCCATCATGTCTTCTAAAATCGCATCCTGCGCCCTGCGCTCGGCAGGCCGAGTCAGCTTGAGCTCAGGCTCTCGCGTTACTGTAGCCCCTCTACGAGGCATGGCTCGCGCAGCTGCTGTGGCGAGGGGAACATCACGCCGAGGATACGTTTCCGAGACCAAGAGGGATAATGCTCAGGTTGAGACGGCCATTAAGCTTGATAAGAAAGCCTTTGCCGATATTCCCCCTCCTGATACTCCCTCCAATGCCAAGGTTAGCCCAATGGCTGGTAAGTGCATCTTTTCAGCTTTCGCGGCAAAGCGACTTTTTTTCTTTCTTTTTCGTACAGACACTAATTTCTCCATCTAGAGGTCTTGAAGCAAGCAGCAGTTATGGAAGAGGGCCAGCGCCCTATTTACCTCGATATGCAGGCTACCACACCTGTCGATCCTCGAGTCCTCGATGCTATGATGCCTTTCTACGTCGGCGTCTACGGTAACCCTCACTCGCGGACACATGCCTACGGCTGGGAGAGTGAGAAGGCTGTGGAGGATGCGCGTGAGCACATCGCTAACCTTATCGGTGCTGACTCGAAAGAGATCATCTTCACAAGCGGTGCAACCGAAAGTAACAACATGAGCATCAAGGGAGTCGCTCGTTTCTTCGGCCGTTCTGGCAAAAAGAAGCACATCATCACCACACAGACTGAGCACAAGTGTGTACTCGATAGCTGCCGTCACCTTCAGGACGAGGGTTTCGACGTGACATATCTGCCTGTTCAGAACAATGGTCTTATCAAGATGGAAGACCTCGAGGCCGCTATCCGACCCGATACTGCTCTTGTCAGTGTCATGACTGTCAACAACGAGATTGGTGTTATCCAGCCCATTGAGCAGATCGGCAAGCTGTGTCGATCAAAGAAAATCTTCTTTCACACTGATGCCGCCCAGGCTGTTGGCAAGATCCCCCTTGACGTCAATGCCATGAACATTGACCTGATGTCGATTTCATCACATAAAATTTACGGCCCCAAGGGTATTGGCGCCTGTTATGTTCGAAGACGTCCTAGGGTTAGATTGGATCCTCTTATTACTGGCGGTGGTCAGGAGAGAGGTCTTCGAAGTGGAACCCTTGCTCCGTCACTCGTTGCTGGTTTTGGCGAAGCTTGTCGCATCGCCAAGGAGGAGATGTCTGTGAGTACTGCCTTCTTTCTTTTCTACGTTCCCGTGTTTTATATGATGAGTTGCTCTACACATGCATGGCTTTCTGAATGGCCCGTGACAAGGCCGGCCGTGTTGATCGAAGCTTCTGTCTGATTTATCACATCACTCAAACATTGTTTCTTCTCATGTTTTTTTGAAATAAACACGATGCTGACCAATCTATAGTACGATACAAATCGTATCAAGTACCTTTCAGACCGTCTGCTCAACGGCCTTTTGACAATGGAGCACACAACACAGAATGGAGCCCCCGATTCGTTCTATCCTGGCTGCGTTAACGTTTCTTTTGCTTACGTCGAGGGAGAATCGCTCCTGATGGCTCTTAAGGATATCGCTTTGTCCTCGGGCAGTGCTTGTACCTCTGCCTCGTTAGAGCCTAGCTACGTCTTGCGTGCTCTTGGCAACAGTGATGAGAGCGCTCACAGCAGTATCCGATTCGGTATCGGTCGCTTCACAACTGAGGCGGAGATTGATTACGTCCTAAAGGCGGTGCAAGAGCGGGTTACCTTCTTGCGAGAGCTGAGCCCTCTATGGGAGCTTGTCCAGGAGGGTATTGACCTCGATACCATTCAGTGGAGCCAACATTAGGCCATTCTGTAATGAAGATGATGACTATAACGCTTACCCCACCTTGTTCTGGCCAGTGTCAGGCATGGGATGTATATCAAGGACGTTAATGACGATGGCCGGCTGCAGGGAGGCTCAGCTGTGTCTGTATAGCATACTGTAATATCAGAGATACCTCTTTCTTTTAAATTTTGAGGATGAACATAAGGAGTCATTGGTCAGAGGAACTTGCAATTTCTGGGTTTCTGGTTCAAAAGGCGGACAAACAGGCGCCTACTTCACATGTCCCAAGCATTGGGAACGTGCTTTGCCTATTGGAAACAAATGATCGGTCGAGGTCAGAGAGTAGTAGCACAAAATAAGACATGACCATTCATTATGGCACAAATTTGACGATATATACTCCGTACTCCAAGGCAATACGTGATGACTTTGTACCTGTCGTGTAACCATCCATCTTTGTTCATCTGTAACGCGCGCAGGTGGCAAGCATCACATGTCGCCAAGAAACTCTTTGACGAATGAGCTTAAACTCCCACCTCGACGCCGCCATCAGACCCCGTTGTGGCGAACTCGTACCCATCATTGTGTTGTCTTATCATTCATTTGTAGATCACGATGTTATCTGCACCAGCATCCATGGAGCAAACATAGAACCCCAAGATGCCGACATCACCACAAAGAGATATACTGTCTACGAGCCAGAGTGGAATACAGCGACCAAACAGCCAGCCATCATCACTACTATAATAAGTCCTTACACACCGCGAACAGCAAAACTAGCAACTTCGAGGTCAATGACTGGTTTTCGATACTTGAACGTCAGCAAAGGCGTCAGGGCGTCAGAAGAACTAGCCGCCGTGAGCATCAAAGACAAAACAATTGGGCCACTTTATGAGATCTTAGACTGGCGTTTAGGCTACTTTATTCTTATAGTCTAAGCCTCTCAGAACATTTCTTCTGTTACACACCTGAGAGTCACCACAAATTAGAAGCAAATGTAAAGATGTATGTTTATTAGGACTGTCTATCAATCAGTGGGATCTCCTGGATCCGTTCAGGTCAACCGTGGGGTATCATGTTTCGTCATCTCTCATGTTCCACCTAAACTGCGTTCTTTAACCGCGACGCTCAGCCTCGGCCTGCTTCTGAACATCGTGTTCAACACCACGCTGGCGGGTCTTGCCCTCGGCACGGAGCTCGTCGTAGTGAGCTTCCTTCTCCTTGTCACCAGTGAGGTTGGAGACGGCGCCTCCGATAGTGCCTTGAACACGCTCGCCAATGCCGGAACCCAAGTCGCTGAGCTGACCCTTGGCCTCCTGGTTGCGTCCCTCGAGGTTCTGCTCACGGCCTTGCTGCTTCAGGCTCTATTATTATGAAACATTAGCAATAATCAGTCAATATAGACTTCGTCGATTTACCTCGTTGCCGATAAGACCTCCAATGGTCTCCTTAGCGGATCCAGCAGTCTGGTTCCAAGAACCCTCGCTACGGTTGGGGTCATCCTTGGCGGCGGCGCCAGAGCCAGAGATGGTGGCACCGGGAAGCTTAGCGGTAGCGTGAGAAGCATCGTGCTCGGCCGCGGCCTTCTCCTTCTTGAGGTCGCCAGCAGCCTGGTCGCTTGTGTTGCCGGTGAGGCTGCCAATAGCGTTCTGAACAGCACCGGTGGTGGAGTCGACGAAGGACTTGAGAGTGGAAGGCTGGGGTTGGTCAGACATGTTGCTGGTGGTTTCTTGTGTTTAGGTTGAAAGTGCTGATGGTGTTTATGGTGTTCTGATTTGATTCAGAGTGATGTTGATAAATGGGAGACTGAAGCTGTGCAGAAGAGAGGGGAGAGGGAGGATTTATAATGACTGTGAGGAGGTCCATCATGACAGGAAGGAAGCATTCGCAATCGCGATGCAAGTGATGTCATAATCTTCAGCGCTCTTCTCTCGGGCAGTGACACTGACGCGCGAGTGCGGGCAGCTGCTGGCAGCGTATGACGTCAACGTCACTCAACAGGCAGGAAGCACCCCTCCACCAACGCCACGAAACAAGCGCCGGAAGCCGCATTCTTCCACAGGATGAAACTGATTTATTCTTGGGAGCTATAGAGTGGACGTAACACGATTGCAAATATATGTCGAGGCATAATGCTGTCTTTCTATGTGTGTGTAAGTAGTTACTGGTTCGTAGACAGAATGTTATTGCATGCTCTCGTGAAAGTATGGACCCTCTACTCGAGAATCATTATCCTGTGTACCTGACGCCAAAAATATCATCATTGGGCTCACAGTTATAAGAATCAACAATCTAATACTGGGTCTAGATCTGCATAGAGACAATAGGTTTATCTTTCGTGCTCTTTGTGCCTAATCTTCCTAGTAACCCGACGCCCCCAGGCACTTCTCAATCTGATCTTGAACAAGGTGTTGGGCAGCTCACTCCCAGCAAATGATAGTAGCGCCTTCTTGAAGCTAGATGTCGAAAGACTGGCTATATCGTCCGGTGAATACTGACGGTCAGCTTCTCCTGGTGGTAAAGTCAAGGCATCCTCTTGGCATGAGGGATCGATGTGGTTATCTATCTACCTTCAACTTCATCCTTTGCGCATTGAATGACAGTCCATATTGCAGCTCATGGCCTCTGTTCTATCGGCCTTTGTGATTACTATCTAGGTAGTTCATAAATCTCAGTAGTTAAGGAGTTTCATTCTTGCCCACAGTTGGTAGCTGCGATATTATCACTGTTGTCAGTTAGCGATTGACTTAAGTTTTGTGTACCACCCTTCCAGTTTCACGGCATCTCACCACGGCCGTACTCTTGTTCTCAGACTGGGCTGCGAGCTGCCACAGCGGCAATGGTCGAATCCATGGATGCCATGAGTTCCGAGACTGGCACTAAGCCTCTTTGCTGTTGTTGTCTGGCGGGGGACAGTGCATCGACTTCTAGGCAGCTTCTTAAGCAAGTTCTTTTACCATGGCAATTCTGTCCCCAAGCGGCACATTGTGTGAAAGATGTCAGTATTTTGAATAGCCACCGAGCTGACGAAGCTCAAACGAAGCTCGACCGCTAGCTGTTTCTGCAAATCATCAACACCTCTTAGCATGCGCCAATGCTCTCATTGACATCATCGGCGTTGCGTTTGAAGGCTTTCGGTCCGAGTAGGTATGCCGAATGAGTTTTCCCAAACCTGATTACGGAAGACAGCTTTCGAATCTACTCAATATCATGAATACGAAGATAAACGTTGGTCCTGGCCCAGCAGCCAGGGGGACGCAAGGTCGCTTGAAGCATGAAATCCCAGGATAAATATGGCAAGTCCATCAAACACGTTGATAAGTGAACTCTAAGACCCCTCAACGAGGTAGCTGTCAGCATATTTTTCTTGTGATATCCATCCTCGAAAGAACTCCACGTTGAGGGTGCTGGGACTCGCGATATGCCAGGGCGGGTCAGTTCAGCAGTCTAACTTGTGTATATCTAGTGACATTGTTGAAAGTCCATTTGCAAGCAAAGTGAACAAGTTGTACACCTGGTGGAAGTAAAACATATAGTTATCACAAATTGCCCTAGCTCTACCCTGTCTCTCGTTCAATTAGAGCTGAGTTGCAAGACAAGACATTGTAAGCTGTTGGTATAATGAGCAGGTTGATATGTAAGGAACAATCACATGGAAAAGCAAAATCACTTGGTCACGCAAGCGAATGCAAGTTTTAATAGAAAATACTTCATTAATATTCATTAAAGAAATGTTGCTATACATATCCATTAACTGTCATTAATCCCGTTTCTCCACATTTACAGACCACGGTGATGCTCCTGGTTGACGCTGCTGTGTCGTCGGCTGTGATCAGACTCGGGGTTGTCGTGAGCAATCTCAGTAGGAACATGCTTCTGCATAATAGAAGGGGGAACCTGAGTGGCATCGGTGGGGTCTCGGCCAGAAAAGTCGCTGTGATGTCGATGGTGAGAAACAGGTTTCATTCGAGGTTGTCGAGGGAGACTTACGAAGTCTCGAAGGTCTTCTCCTTTCCGACAGTCTTGCTACCGTCAAGGTTGGAGTCGACACGGGGGTCAGCCTTGTTGAGCATGTCAGACTTGTGAGGACCAGCAGTCTTGGGAGCAGGTCCGGGGTTGTTGGTGCCGTAGGCAGTGTTCTCTCCCATGTGGGCACCAGAGTTGGTACCGCTCAGGCCAGAGGAGTGAGTGCCAGTAGGGCCGTGAGCACCGGCGCCGTGGCTGGACAGGCCAGAGGTTCCAGTAGTGGTCTGGTTGTAGGTGCTGCCACCAAGACCACCAGCGCGGCGAGAGCTGTCGAGGTCAGAGTCGACACGGGGGTCGGCAGCGTTGGCAGCGCGGCTGCTGTGGGGGCCAACAGATCCCTCGGGGAGGCCGGAAGAGTGAGTGCCGGTCATGCCGCCGGTGGAGCCAAGTCCGGTAGAGTGTCCGGGCATGTTCTCGGAGTGAGTACCGTGCATGCCAGTGCCGGTCATACCAGCAGTGCGTCCGGGCATGTTCTCAGAGTGAGTGCCGGTCATTCCACCGGTAGAGCCAAGACCTCCAGTGGTTCCAGTAGCGC
>QGED01000130.1:0-63038 GCA_004367475.1 Fusarium camptoceras | reverse complement strand
CACGGGGGTCGGCAGCGTTGGCAGCGCGGCTGCTGTGGGGGCCGACAGATCCCTCGGGGAGGCCGGAAGAGTGAGTGCCGGTCATGCCACCGGTAGAGCCAAGGCCTCCAGTGGTTCCAGTAGCGCCAGTTCGGCGAGAGCTGTCGAGATCAGAGTCGACACGGGGGTCGGCAGCGTTGGCGGCACGGCTGCTGTGGGGACCGGCGGTACCCTCAGGGACACCAGAAGTGCGAGAGTCGTGGGTGCCAGCGGTGTGAGTACCAGTGGTGTGAGTGCCAGTGGTGTGAGAGTCGTTGTGCTTATCCTTATCGGAGTGGATAGCATCCTTGACCTTGTTGATGAGACCAGACATGATGATAGTTGTTTATGGTGTAGTTGTTGTAAATTGTTTGGGTATCTTGTAGATGGATGAAGGTAGTTGAGCTGAAAGTTCAGATGCTTGTGGGTATCTTGAAAGTAGTTGTTGTTGTTTATGATGAGGAGGAAAAGCTTCTGTTGAGGTGGGATGTCGTGTATCTTATATAGTTGAGGAGAGGCATCCCGGCAGCTTCCATCTCGATGTCTTCATCAGCAACAAACTGGGCAGAAGGTTTGATTCGCAAACCCCCCAAACACAAGCTCTTGCCGTACTCATCTCACGTCTCATCTCCCAAGGCCAAGAGACACCTCATTTTGCGTCATAGCATATTACCCCGATCGTTGGAGAAGTCTAGGCTCTGGCTTCAAGCTTCTGAACGTGGACGGCGATTGGTTGTTGGAGAATGGATATCAGCCAGGGACAATCTAGCGTCATGCCACGCGAGAAATGACGTTGACGATTTGTAGGGCAGAAGGTATCAAGTATCCATGCGAAGAGGAACAAGCACTGAGTCCTGCTCTTCCAGCAGCGCCAAGGTTACTGTTGTGGAGCAGGAGACGGGATTGTAAGAGGGATGACGAGGAGGCTCCGTGGCTGAAAGAGAGATCTACAGAGAGTAGTGATGTGTGGCGAGTGGCCCGTTGCGTATCGTGGCCCAGGTGGCGTCAGCTACCCTGGAAGATGACAAAAAATGCAAGATTCAGAGGTCCTCTAGCGCCGATTATACTGAGTGCTAGCTCCATGTTTTCTGTCAGTACAGGGCTGTCCCCCGCTAATTTCCAGTTCCGAAACCAAGCTACCCCGCGCTTGTAGAGTTCAAAGTTGGCAACTTACTTCCGTACCTCGTCTTTCAGCCATCAATCAATCCATTCTTCCAAGCTCCACCAGCCACTTTTGGATCTGATCCAAACCAAGGCAGTGCAGCCAAAATGACGCCAAGATAGTGGCCGTTTTTTCCGACCCAGCATCCATGTCCATGCTCTGCCAGACCAGGCCATGCCCGGATAGGAGAACAAAGAAGGGAAAGGACATGATAGCGGCCTATGACAGCATTTTCATTACAGCCGGCGGGCCAAGACATGCTGAGGTTGTTCTAGACCTCTGTAGTACGTGCGAGAAAGCAGGGTCACGAGGTCTCACAGAGGCGGAAAATATTGCACTCCCCTGTAAGAGATGCACAAAACTACTGTGAGTTACTGTACCTACTGTCGATACGATGCGATGCGATGCGCTGCGACGTTTGTTGTCGACGCGTAAGACTGCCCCTGCCCCTGCGCCGGCAAACGGGAAGCGGCTTGTTCTGGTCTCAATCGTAGCCGTAGATCTCGATGATCATGGGAACAAGACGGATTTTTTGTATGCTAGTCAGGTCAGAAGCTGATCAGACCAGGTTTGGGCCAGGTTTGAGAAGCGTGATCAAGTCTCACTTGGCAGGCAGAGTACAGACACAGACCAGTTCACTTCATCATCAGCACGGCATGAATGGGAATCTTGGTTTTTCTGGTTCTAATGAATAGCGTGAAATGATGGACATTTGATAAACCGAATTCGATTCTGGTTCCGTTATACTTTGCAGATCATGACATTGAGCCCCGTTGTTTCATGTTGGAGATATGCTTTGAATTCGTAGGCATGACGTCGGCCTAGACAAGTCAAGAGAGGTTTCAGCATTACAGTACATACAAGTTTCCAATCTCATACATTACGTGCCGTGCAGTTCAGTTCTGTAGTTGAAAGGAAATACCCATGTTGGTCGATTGGCGAGATAAATATAGTAAACATTCGAGACACGCATAGCAAGTGTATCGTACAGTATCCATCCGTGTGTAGTTTAGGTACTCGTCATGTAGACTATCCATCAATTTAGGCAAATACCAAACTAAAGCGGGTACGACAGTCATGACAATTATTCGTATCAAACAAACCCTTGGTATCCTTATCCTAATCCTAATCCTAATCCTACTCCAGTCAAACCCAGTCCAACCCAATCCGCGTTGCCCGGCGCCAAGTTCCGGCTCAAACAGAAATACCTAGGACTAACAAAAGAAAGAAAAAAAAACAAGGAAATCGACTGTCATATTATGCATTAGTTCCCACCCAGGCACGGCATTTCGGAATGTTTCACGCAATCCAATCATGTTGCCAACTCAAGTCACCGCTAACTTAGTCTTTTGGAAAGTTCTTCAGCGGGCACGAAAAGCTTCAGTCAGACATACCAGACTACTGCACTGTAGTCAGACTTGGATGTGTCTTGTCTTGTCAGCTGTCGTGTTTAGTCCAACACTCGAGTAAGACTTAAGTTAGTTAGACTTAAACTCTGCTGCGGAACCAAGGACCTCGGCGGCGGTTGTGGTGGGCTTCCTCAGCTCTTCGTGCGGTGCGCTCTCGCTTTCTAACCCAGAAGAAGCCAACAATGGCAGACACGAGCCACAGGAGAGCTGAAAGAAAGCTGAAGGCGATGACAGCCTTGGTCTTTCCACACTGGTCTCCATGCACTGGGTGGACGTTGTCCCAGTCAAAGACACGACCACATGATGTTCCAACAAGCTATCGAATGCCGTTAGTGCATGCCCAACTGCCGAAACCGCAATCAGGCTTGTGACTTACATCAACGAGAAGGCCAAAGACAATCCACCAGTTGATGGACATGAAAATATCCAGAGGCCAGTGGACAAATGTGCTCGAGAACGGGATCAGGAGCAGTAAGGAAAACAATATACCCAGCGCGGCAACGACCTCGGTGTAGATGAAGCGGCCGAGTTGCCATGAGCTTGCGCCGCGGGCATTGTGAAGATATTCGCCGTTAACACCAGCGACGATGGCTGCAAAGACCAGCTCTGCTACGCGCAGGATTAAGCTGACAACACGGTCAAGAGCCATGGCTAGCGATGTAGCTTTATTGGTTGTTAATTCTTGCGAAGTGATATGTGGTGTGGTTCTTGGCCTGATGTTATTGAGGATGCTGTCTTTCCATATTCAAACTGCCCAGGAATCATGCTGGTTATTTATCGCCAACTCTCAATACAACTTGTGAGCCTTTACGCCACATGACAATGACGACTTCTCTCAACAAAACCCCCAGATGAAGCCTGTTTTAGACGGTTGTCTTGGCTTTGAAGCTCTTTGACACGTCTACCGTGGCTCATGACAGGTCATCAGTGCAATAAATTGCCAAATGAGGTCATACGGACCAGGTCTCAGTCTAAGGTGTGGTGAGTAGAAACAACTGCCATTCGGCAGATTCACATTGCATTGCCGTCCAAGACAAGGACCCTTCACTGCGGTCTGAAACATACAAAATCATGTCGCAAGCCAAGGAGCATGATCTAAATGACTGGACAATTAAGTGTCTTTGGTTTGTCTTGGGAGAATCATAGCGCCAGATGCCACACACCTTTGCCAAGTAGACTACCCTTGAGCCTCTTACATCGTCCAAGGCTTTTGACTTACAGCACTGGACATTTCTTGAGTAAAACCAGAATTTTGATAACTTAAGGAAACTTTGACGTTTTCATCTAGTTTCGTGGTGATTATGGCTATCAGAGAGTTCGCAGTCAATCGGTCAAAGACAGCAGCGCTCAGGCATAACTACATATAATGATCAGTAAACTGCGAATGATGTAACAATGTACAAACTTAACAGAAAGCTTGCTTTTTCTTACAAACCTGAATGATTTGTTGTTCATGACGAGGTGACACTGAAGGTGAATTTCATGCATGTTGTCGTAGCATCGAGTGTCAAAGCAACTGTTGTGTGCAGTAATAAATGGAAGAAATCGTGTTCTGAGCGTATTGCCTCGTATTGGGTAGTATTGAAGAGCTTATCCAATTATCATATTTGCCTAGAAATATCAGCATTTCAGTAGCATAAATCATGCCTGCACTAAATGATCGTCTCACTTTCTGGTCGAGCGTTTTTGTTAGGTGTTTGCTCACACTTCGCAAGCTGCATAACAGAAACTCAACATTTGGCCAGGCAACTACATTCCGAGATAGCAAATCTTTGTTGGTGAGGAAATTTACCTTATTACAGCGTATCATTGACATCGTATCGTGAAGAAAAAGTTTATACTATGCACACATCTAAGCATATACCATACAATGATTATTACCTAATCACATCAACTGATCCTACCCTAAACTTTGGTACCTCAAGATTGCAGCCTTACCAGGTATCACGACGTGCCTCACTCAGCCGTCATCTGACAAAACTCACCGGTCAACTCTTAGTCTCCATCATGCCCTCGCCGTGATGTCTTCTCCCATTCCACAAGCTCTTTGGAGTGCCCAGATTCCATTGCACATCACTCACCCCGCTTCACCGACCACGCCTTTCATCACCAGCATTCCACGCTTCAGCTACTTGGCTCTATTGATACCTAGACTATCGACGTTTTTCAACTCGCCCTGTTCAAGCTTTCATTTTGAAGATGTCCAGCTGAGGAACCTGGCCGTAGGGTTGTTGGTTGATCTGTATCAACCTAGTTTACCATGGAGATTGACTGTCAACGATGGAGTGGGTTGGGACATTGCAGATACGTTCCTAAACTGCGTAAAGGAGGTAAGCAGAAATAAATCTCCAAACATACAAGCAATAGGTTTCATAAACCCATACAATTGCTTGGTCGTTTTATACCTATACCACACCACAAGCTGACTCTCTCAGGCGGACTTTATCCGAAACGGCAACGCAAATCAAATCATGAAGATGTCGAAAGAAAACACCACTCAACTGTGGAACGCAGTCATAGATAATGACCACGCTTCTTACAGCCGCATCAACAGTCGTCTTCTCAACGCACCCACAGCACTCAAACATGTCCCTGTCCGCATATATGTCCCTACCAGCGGACCAGAATCATCAGCAACGCATCCAGAGCATGCCACCTTTAAAGTCATCCAATCTCTCGTCACAGCGACTGGCTCAGACTGTCGCCCTAAGCTCCTAGGCCAAGCACTGAAAGAGGTGCTGCCGGGGCTGTTCCCAAGCAGTCGTGATCCTATTCTCGCAAAGGCAGTGATGCATGGGGCTGGCGTGCCGTTTGACGCACCTCTCGAGGAGTTGATGCGCGAAGCTGCCTACCCTGACGGGTGGCTATGTTTAGTCGTTATTGTTTTGTGATGGGAACAGGCTCGTTATCATAGCAGGGCGTATGGATGGCGTCTAGGAGGAGGTTTTGTCCATTTATCAGCAGCATAAAGATCCTAGCCTACGAATTTATCCTTATTTCTTATTAGATCCTGACTCCGAGGTCATATGGCAATCAATAGTTGATATTGACATGTCTGACTGCCCAAGAATAAGATTCTATGTTCTGTTCTAAGTAAACGTAATCCTCTTGCCCATGAGACTCTTATACGCTTCATCGACGGCCTTCCTCTTCCTCTGCTTCACTTCCTCATCTTCTTGTACTTCTTCCTCTTCGGCAACATCCTCAGGACCGGGCACTTGAGGCACCCAAGCCCGGATCTGCCCGTCCATGTGAGAACTGTAAACAGCTCCGATCGAGTTGCCACCCCCCATGACAGGCCCAACAGGGAATCCAGTCCCGCCAGATGAGCGCCAGGCCATGCTCGTGATTCTATTTCTCCCCATCTCACTACCTCGTGGACCTAGGGGGTTGGTCACGCCCGGACTTCGGAGCCGCGTCACAATATTGCCGTCGTGAAGATCAAGGATCAGAATCTCTTGGTCGTTTGGCCAAAACAGAAAGTTGTTTCCTGTCGAAAGATGAGTTGGGGTTACCAGAATGCTTGCCGTCTTTGCGTGCTGGTTCTGGATCAAAGAGCCAAAGCTTGCAAGAGTGTTGGCCCCTGTAGCTGCGTCCCAGACGCGAATGCGACGGTCAAGGCCTGCTGATATGATATACTTCCCGTCATCAGTCCATTGTAGACCGTTTACGGCGTCATCATGTGCCTGTGCAGAAGCACGAAAGTGTGGGATCTGATGAGAGTCCATGCCTGCCGCACTGAGATGCTTCATTTTGTGCACGATCCCCAGCGAATCTTCTTGATCCAACAATGCGACAACGCCTCCTGCCCGTCGTATATCCCAGATGCGAGCTTTTCCATCTGTATGTCCACTCACAAGAATGTGCCCATGACGTGGGCTCCATGCCGTTGATAATACAGGACCCCCATGTGCTACAAGAGCTTGGACAGCTGACCCAGACTTCAAGTCGACGAGTCGAACTGCTGAGTTCTGCGTGGCGCATGCGACTATGAGATGGTCTGCTACAGGACTTGTGGAATGCGAGTATATCATTGCGTTGAGATCGAATGTGGCTGAAAGAGCACAGCGCTGCGTAGCCCAAAGCTTCAACTTCTTATCGTAGGAACTCGACAGGAAAGCGTCAGGGTCAAAGGGGTAGAAGGCAACATGCGTGATACCGTGACTATGTCCATGAGAGTTCTCATCCCTTGTAGACCTCGCGATGCTGCTCACGGGACGAAAAGTGTGTAGCTTGTGAGGGTTCCCGCCAGCTTCAAGATCCCATACTTTGATGCCTCCTTCTGCACCACCTGACAGAAGGATACGTCCGTCGAACCTCTCTAAAGCGATGCTATTGACGCCTGCCCCATGAGCTCTGATGTTATGTGCACGCTCATCTACGCCTGTGGGATCGTGCTTTATTGTTCTCTCGCCATTGAAGCGATGCTGAGGCGCTGGCGCAAATGAACGAAGGAGTTCAGAGGTTATAGAGCGACTGAAGTCCTGAGGGGCAAAGTCGCCCACTTCACGAGCAAGAAGATTGGACTGCATTCATTTGGGTTGTACAGCTGCTAGAATAAGGGAACAAAAGTTTAGGCACCAACGAGATATTGAATGGAATGGATGTAGTTGACACCGAAAGCTGATGATGTCAGCTGGAAGGCACGCTTCTCAAGGAACCACTTGCGCTATGGAACTTTTAGCACTGACCAGACCCCACAGTTGACAATCTAAACTTTACTTCTTCAAAAGCCTTAACTCAACATCATCAGAAAACTGAAGCGACAATTGGCCATTCTTATTCGTTGAGTCGACTTTGCTTTCGATTTTATGCTAAATTCACTCTTAGCAAAGACATCCTGCAAACAACGCTCATCCGTGCCCTTGATTAGTGCATAAAAACAGTGACCTGCCGAACTCCAGCCTCTACCTTGTCACGATACTATCTTTAATATGGATATTTCCAAGAAAAGCATAGGACTGACACCCACCTATGAAGGAGATTTATCCTCTGAACCGGACAGTCTGGTCCCTGGACAGGATTCAAACAAGGGAACTAAACGAAGAATTGCAACTGTCTATGATGCCGTAGCAGGTAAAACCTCTATTCATGATAATCCAGCGTTGCGCTCACATAAAGCAGGTAAGGTTTCGTACGGTTTGGGACCTGGCCCAGAACTAGATGAAGCTCAGTACACACCTCACCATCCCAAGTCCATCAGATACTCCACAAAGGACGTCCCTCTAGCCCCCGACGAGGTCCTCTTCAGACGAAAGAACGCACCCGAGCGTTACCTGGAGCATGATATCTACTACTCCCGTGAACGAGACCTTCCCCGTGGAGGGCAGGGTGTTTTGCCAGAGAGTGACCTCTTGAAAGCTATCCACGCCTATACCAGCGCATTCTACAGCGCGAGAACCCGCCATCATCAGGCCATAGACGCAAAACCTGTCACTGACCGAAGCATGGATGAAACGGCCCTTTTGGCCTTCGGAATCTTGCTTGAGGAGGCTGGGAAGGAGGTACTTGGACGGCGAGGCGACCTTGTCTTCACCGAGGGCGCAGAAGATGTTCCTGGCGATGGACCTAGGCCAACTGATAATGCTCAGTTCATTGGGAACCATGACATTGCCTTGAGGGGACGCTCGAAGCGTAGAAAGCTTGCCGATAGTGATATCGAATGACAGGAAAGCGCTTCAGTCAAACGGCTAGAGCACGGCTCTATCGACTTCCGTCATCACAACTACAAACATCCGAATCTCTCATAACGGAAGGTGGCCGGATTTCAACACATGCAGACCTTGCTTGGTCCGTAAGACAACCTATTACGACGGTGACTTCGCATATATTGAGGGCTCTATAAGTCGGTGCTTGAAGCTGGGTCTATTCCGACGCTCTGCGGTGTGCGAATGGATTCTTGGAAAAGTACTGACTCGAATTGGCCACGCTTAGTGGTGGGATTAAGATGGCGCATTCCTCTTCTATCAGCATAAACACGCCAGCTGTCAGCCCAGGCAGGGTACGAAACATATTGGCTAGATCTGAGATATGGCCTCTGTGGGTTGTTTCTCTGGGTATACGTGCCCTGTGCAACTTATCAAAACCCCTAAACCTATAAAGGGCCTGGGGTCCTGGGCAACAGGAGCATCAACATCAAATCGCTTGGACGCGCCGGAATGCCGTCTAGTAGCTCGCTTACACAGGCTTTGGCAACGATTCGAGAAAGTACAGAACATCGGAGTTTACACCAGCATGTTGACTCGGTGAAACAAGGTACATTGGGTTTATGGCGACTACTGTTCGAGCATATTCAGAGAGGAGATTGGCTAGGAAACGAAAGCTTGGATGTATTGACTTCATAACTTCCAACATGGTATACGAAAACCCGAGTGATAATCCTGCCTAATCCAGCTTTTGTCAGCGACTAAGAAGGATCATGGACATGGCATCCCCACCTGGCTGGGTATGCTAGATTAAACCCGACATTTGGGTAACGCAAACATGGTCTCCAGGGTTTCTTACCTGTTGCCTATTCTCTGAAGCTACCTCTTTTATCAAAGATCTTCAAGATGCTGGATTCTACCGGCCCATCCTCAGAACAACACCCAGTTCAGCCTGAAGCCGGCAGAAACCGCTCAGCATCCATCATACTGAGAAAACCCGGCCACTGGAGTTCTGTTTCACAAATGAAGTCGGTCAATCTCCATTAGAGCATTTTGTCGATCGGTCTGTAAAATTCAAACCTCTTCAACCGAACATCCCTGTCGTTGAAGTGGGTGATGTCTGTACTGTACGGATATGCACCACATATTGTAACTACCCATGATTTTTCCATCTCATCTTATCCTCCGTCATTCCCTCACGTCCGGGAACGTCGACACGGATGAGGCGAATGATCAAAGTTTCGACAGTGATTTGTGACGTACCTTGCATCCAACGGCCGCAACGTCCGGCTTAGCACAGGTACACAGCGTTGGTTAAACCAAGAAACATGCCACTCTGACTGATTCTGAGTTCTGGGTTGTGTCTCATCTACTCCAGAGACAATGCCTAATTCAGCCAGCAAGGTACAAGGAACCAGTGCCAGCCAACTCTATTTTGATGGTACACCAAATACATAGGTACTCCGTGTTATTTACAAACCTTGGGTCCCGGCAGGCTCAGCTCTTGAATCTCACGGCACGGACCTTTCTCCAACAATAATGGCGTAGGATCGACCTCAAGTGTCCTATAGTATGGTAAGGCTATCGAGTTTGCAGTCACATTTCTGCAGTCCTCTGTGAGGCTGCAACGAAACCGGCCCTTGTTGTTTTGTATTAACCATGTCATCAAGAGCTAACGTTGACTCGTGTACAGAGACTCACGTATCGATTGGCTAGGATATTCAAGAGCCGTTGCAGAACTTTTGCATCTTCACAGTACACATACACACACACGTTCCGACCCCTCCAGCTCTTGATTGACAAGTGATTTGCCCTTTTTAGGCATCGAATGCTGCGCTTAACTGCCTCGTCAGCCTCGATCCTACGGTAGGAGTAAGGGAAACACCAATTCTTGACATATGAGCGAGCAGTGAGTGTAGCGCTCCCTATGTTATACGTTCAGGAAGGACATAGAGTATCTCATGTCAGATCATTACGGTTGTATTAGTGCCTCACAATCACCAATTTCGGCTTATACTAAAAAGATCAGCAAACTGGAGCCGTGTATTCAGATGGGGAAAACATCCGCGCTGTGGGTTCTAACCTAGGCGCGTCGCGCGACTTGAACCCCGAGATCCTGGACCTTGCTATGAATGGAAAAAGCTCAGAGCCATGACGCTGTTGGCAATCGCAGTTGAGGTGTCCGAGGGTCATCGCCATATCGTAAATTCGTCACGTGTTGGTGGTGAGATGAATGCAGCAAACAATACCAGCCAAGGAAGATCGTGCACTATCTCTCTAGGTCTGCATTTATGTTGTCGCGTGGCTACTCCGCATTGCATTACATTACATTACATTGCATTGCATTATACCTGGTCTAAGTAGCTGCCGATGAACTTGGAGAAACGCAGATTGATCAAAGACCTGTCGATTGGCATCAAAAATCGGCCCTTGGAGGTTCCATGCGCATGTACGCTCAGGCCTGGCGAGATGGTATGATAATAGCAAGCCATACCATGCCCGTGGCGTCTCTAACACGATGGATTGCACGTGCTGGACATAGTTTCAAGGTCATGTGGTTGCGCTGATCAACAAGGAACTCAATAGGTACGAAGTTTGTATCGCAAACCCCGCTCATAATGTGATGTTTGGCGACTGGACTGGTGCCAACAACATCTCATCTTCCCCGCATCGGTGTGCAAATTGTCTCTCGTGACTCAGTGATGATGCTGATGCTTGTCAGTTTATGGATACTGTGGAGTTTTGGAGATTGATATGATCAAGATTTCAAGATCCGAGTTATTCGAGCATCAATAAACTACATAGGTAGATAGATACTAGGAAACACACTTCCTGCTCAATGGCTTCGGGTACCATGTGCACTAACGGCAAGGTTTGTCTTATTAATGGGAACTGAGACAGGCTGTTAGTCGCGTTAGATTTCAGGTTACGGACAAAAGTCCGCCAAGCAGATCAACCAGCGGCACGGAAATTCAGCATGTGTCTTTCGGTTCAACACGGGGAACTACATCCCATTATATCCACGATGGCCACTCCTTGATTTCAGCATCCAATGTGGTGAGGTGGGCTATCATATGTCAACATTTCAACCATAACGGTAGATGCGATGCAATGCGATGCGATGCGATGCCTGCTATATTGTCTTGGCCAGGGCATATCCACATCTGGTAAATCTATCATCGAATTCAATAATAAAGCCCACCTTGAGAGATTTGGGGTCCCAGCAGGGTCATGTCAGTTGTGGATGAGTTTCAGGAGCCGGGGAGTGTTATAGATATCGTGTCTACCTATACTCTGAATTCTTTGACCTTTGTCCTCCTATATACGGCGATAAGCCAAAGATTGAGTACAATCGAGATTTGTTTAGTAGATTGCTCGAATAAATTGGTTTAGATTTCGCATAGCCAGAGTCACCCTTGGTGCAAGGTACGGTAAAGTGATGCAATCGTTAGGATACACATACATACATACATAAGCAATAGCTCGGATTATGGCTTCCTTCTAGAAAGAGGCTGCGAACATGTGGGTGCAAGGCACGAAACAACATGTGCAACGGTTGGATGACCTCGCGTAATTAATGAGATGTCACACAGTTCATGGGCGACCTGTTAATATCGCATGGATTGTGATAATAGACCAAACCCCCAATACGACCCCCAATCTGAATATGTTTGTTTACTCCTCGCTTAGAAGAGAGAAAGAGAAGGGGGAAAAAAGAAAAAGACAGATGTAATTAAAATTCGGACCGCCACGGACTGTAGTGCCCATCTTGGACCTGGCGGCCGAGCAAGGGAAGGCTTCAAGGTTATGACATGCTGAAGCGACGGCTTGTTGTCACCGACAACATGGAACGGCACCTAGAATGTCTCAGCCTTTAATGGGCCTGGATTGTGAGTAGCAAAACATCAACAGATTTCGAGACAATTGTTCAAAATCATGTACAGATACACAGCTACTTCCAGGAATACCGTCTCAGGTGAATGGGCGCAATGAGTACTGTAATGTGCACTGGAACTGGTACATAGGTATGGACATATGACTGCAGAGCCTGGATGGTGAGTGTTTTGAGCCGCTCTTCTCCGAGACATTTGTAAAGCCACACAACATCCGTGGTCCTCACATTGGCCACTTCATCACTCAGATGCCTAACACGAGATGGTCAGCTTTTTGGTTAAAAGAAAGTTCCTCTTCTCTGTTATTATTATAATTCCAAATGCGTCTGACATGCGTTCAACATAAGTAGAATTCAGTAGGCCGTCTCTACTTAGCGGGGTTCCGTTATGCCGATTAGTCAGAATACGCATAATATTCGCAATGCAATTAGGGACCGACCTTCACCGGTCATTCAGCCAGCAACTTCTGACCTTGGAAGATCGTACATACAGTAGCGTACATACGGAACTCCAAGAAGCCAATTCCGGGTTCGCACCGGCCCGCAGACGGCTCCCTTCTTCTGGGTCTCTAGAAGATCCTGAGGGTCTCTCCCTCTGACTAACTTCCTAACTTAACCTCACCTCACCTCACCTCACATCACATCACATTAGACTCTCCTCTCTTCTCGAGTCTCACATATCTGGGCTGGGGGCCCTGATGACCCAGAACTGACTCGTTGCTGTGGTTTTCCTTTCCCTGCAGTCGTTTCTTCCCCCCTGCTTCTGCCGCGACGCCTGCAAGTCAAGCTCAACTCTGAGAGGTCACTTTGACCCGGTTCCACGTCGTCGGTGCCCCTCGTGTTTCTGTCGGTGTGTGGTGGCTTGTTTTCACAACTATTGTGTGCAACAGTACAGCACTGTATGTACAGTAAGGATTCAAACCCCCAACTGGACTGGACATCTTCTTTGCTCAGCACTCACTTCTGACATGGGATGTCCCCCTTCCCCTGTCTCGCCTACACATGACGTCGTATTCAACGACGCCAACCTCTCGGACGCCTTCATTAGCGGCGTCCCAGCGATCTGGAAAGCTCAAAAGACAGGTACAGGTCCTCACCGTTCTTAACCAGGATTCGATACCGGACCTCGCCAGCGAGGACTCGAATAAAGTAAATTGGTAGCAATATTATGACATGTATCTGTATCACACTACCGTTCTCGACAGTTATACGCCTCTGACGTGACGAAGCGCTGGTTCATGGACTGTGACCCTAGCCCGTATACGCTACTGTAGAAGGAAGACCGAGCCTAGAAAGAAATACGTCGACCAATGATTTAGGCAGGACCACTAGTGTTTTCATCCGAAAATCTGGCTGCTGTCTGTTTCCAGATGCTAGTAAGTGTGCATCAGCGGACGATAATGCCAAAACAGTACAGTACCGTACAGTACAATATGGCTCTGATATGGCGCCCTTCTCTGCTGATAACATACTATGGATGTTGGCCCATACCCTGAAAAGGCAAAAGTTGGGCATGAATGCTAGCTCGTACACAAAACCTTCCATGCAAGGGATTCACCTGTTGCGATAATGCCAGCAGGCGATGAGGCCCTGCGAGTAGGGGACCGATCAAGTGAAAATCTTTCATACCAGGTACAGGTACAAGCTCAGATTCAGGTACAGGTACTTGGCTGGGGATAGTTTTCTTCAAATGGGTGGTGCGTGCACGATCCTCTCGGCCGGTTCGACTACCAAGCTACCAGCCAAGCTGAGGCTATTAAGTGGCCTGGGAATGCTCGGCGAGTCAGATTGAGCGCGTCTTTGAGCCCCGCGCGACTTTCTGTCCATCAATACCCGTAGGACCTGACTTTTTCAACACCTTGAACCAGTTTGCCGAGTATAGAGTTCGAATGGATACCCGAACAACAGTTTTATGCACTCCCCATGCAAGAAATACATATCTGCTGTGACGACGTAGTGTACTGACGGTCCCAGTAAACTCAAACGAACGGCATGGTGTCTACATGACCTTGATCCATGAACCCAAGACAATGACCGGGTCTAGTGGGAGGATATGAGGCCATGCCATGTTCCAGAAGCCTTTTTGAGCAAGGGCACCATTGTTGGCGACTTGGCAAAGTGATATGGATATTATTACCAGGAACCCCGCCTTCCAGACGCTTGAAAGAAATGTCAAAAACGTTGGAAGATACATATGATACCACCCTAACATGCAGATGACTCCAAAAAAGACCTGCAAATGGTGCATTCGTATCCTCATTCATGCGGTGAATCGATGAGGTCCACTGATTGAAGATGGTTTGGATATTCACCATATCTGCTTGTACATAGTATCAATAGATCAAGGAGCGGTGACGGCCATTGCCTCATCGTGACCAGTTAGTTAGCAGCACTGCGTCCTGAGCAGTCAACTCTTGTTAGTCGCGCATTAGCCACCAACCTAGGTGACTCCGAGTCGGTTATCTCATTGTGTCGGTCAGAGTGAGAACATCGGAGCTAGGAAGTGATATTCCTTCCATCCATGGCTTGGCTTTCTCTATGGCTTTTGTGTACTGTAGAGTGGAAGTTGCCAACTGAAAATGTCATTGTAACTAACGCACACCGAGATGGCTCAAAGCATTGGCCTGAATATGATTTCTAAGACAATACATGTACCATGTTCCTCTTGGGTTGACCGTTGTACAATTTCCCTCCGGTGAAAAGGAAAGCCTTTTACGGTGGCCATCTGGCTCGGTGTTGAAGAAGGGTACGGATAGGTATGAAAGACTTTGATGAAAGGCCCCGGTCAATGATCAAATAAGAGTGCCCCCCCTGCTCTATGGCGTTTTTCTCTTCTTTTCAGTCAATGCGCCGAATATTGGAAGGATGCATGGAAGCATGAAAATGTGAAGCTTAGCCCGCCTAACCCAAGCCAGTTCAGCTCATCCAATTTGCATTGTGCTATCCCTAATATCTGCAAATGCGACAGATGGCTAGACAGAATGTGGGTATTTATGGTATACTGTCCTGACTCATACAGAGTCGCTTATGTGGTGTCTGGTGATTGTCAATTAGTGCACGGCATAATGTGCACTGTATGTAGCTACCATCTGCTGGTAGGCTGGAAACTATAGGTGCAATATCCAATAATCCAGTGATGTTAAAGAACAACATGACAGAAAGAGAGGAAAGAACTTGTACCAGTGCAAACAGCAGAGCCAACACTTCCAGAGTCCTTTTCATGCGGCATACTGCCGAGTTAGCAGAGGCCTCGTCAATTGAGCTTTGACCCGAACTTTACTCAAAACTCAAGCAAGTCAAAGTGTTGGTGCGTAGTAATATCCACTGACCCGTGGGAGCGAGGAGATCGTCCAGGTCTTTCCAGGGGTACGTAGTTGCTGGACGGTTGCTGTTGGCTCAGAAGTACCGTCTGGACGGATACTCTGTACCCAGGGTCCTGTCTATCTCCATGCATTGTCCACAGAGACCCGGCAAGTAATTTCTGCATGGCACAGAGTGCCGCAAATTTCTAGATACCTAGTGTAGGTTCGCCATCGTCGTAAACATCCCAAGACGGTACAGTTTGTTCCTGGAGGGTACCTGGCCGCGAACAAAGTTAAAAGATGGATTGGTTGTTTGTTCATAACCAAGAGGTTCTTGTGATATTGAACTGAGCTCGAGAATCATAATGGCATGGCTGCTATGACGTCTCTGACCTGCGGGTACCTGAACAACGAAATGAATGCTAAAAGATGAGGTTGGGAAAGCACAGCTCAAGCGATGGCCCTTGCTTGAAACGCATACAAGTCGTTCGACCTCAATCTTATTGTTGCTGATGATGACGATAATTTCCGGCTGGAAATCTGTTACGCACTGAACTTGGTCTATAGTCAAGTAAGGCAGGCGGTAGACACCCAACATCCAACGCAAAGATGGACAGTAGGTACCTACCTAGCCGAGTAGGTACGCAGATGTCGTACCGTACCTTCCCTAGGTAGAGGCCGATTTCCAAGACAATTTGCGAAATATCTGAGGTAGGAACGATCCGTATGAATTCATGTCAAGGGCGGAAGCTGGCTGTATGGAAAGAGCAAGCTACGGCGAGTTTTGACCGACAAAGTGATCAAGAAAAAGCAAATACCCAATAATTAGTAAATTGCTTGGCATCTATGTTGATGCTTACCTACCTGTTACCTACAGTGCAGTACTTCCGTCTCAAGAGTCACCTGCACCTTTGCACGTGAGACCGGAGAAACCGCACCGAAGAGCGCCGCAGTGTACCGCACAGGTGCTACGACTGGACAAGGAATGGCCGAGCCCTGGAGGCTGGAGGGGACCTTTTGATGAGCGCGATAATGAATGACTGGATTGTGCACCTATTCTGGTGATCAGTGTCCGTGCTGTGTTTGCCATTGACACATAACAACTCCAAGGCAAATTGAGGCAGTGGGGGTAGCTCTACGGACGGATACGCCTGGGGGGCACTGAGTCTGAATTGAATGAACTCGAGGGACTGATCCATGGCTTCGATGGAAGCCATTCCACGAAAAAAATGTGAGACTTGTCGGATCTTAATGTACCGAGAATATGGATGCACCATGCTCAAGGGTCTTTTTTTTTTCTTCCTTGAAGCGGAAGGCTACCTAGGTAGGGGCCCGGACCCCTCATGGCAATACATACAGTATGCTTCTACATACCTACTAAGGTATGTATGGTACATTGAATTGTCCAAGTTTAGGTACAGGACATAATAGTTAATGTGTGCAATACAATGCAGCAGGTAGCTTATGCATTCACTTACACGGCAGCGCCGGTCGACGTTGGGTATCAAGATTCTCGTTATCTTTCACCTCTTTTCCAACGGCCCGTGATGGCTGAGCATGGCCCAGTGAACCTTCTTCTCCATGATCTGCAACTCCAGTATCCGTAGTGGAAATACGAAACTTTAGCCAGGAGAAGAGAGTACAGTGCTACCAGGACCATCCGTCTCTTTCTCGCGCTCTTGGTTTCACAACTTTCACTAAAGGTTACCCTACTAGTACAAAGTATTCGACATCCTGAACATCAATTGAATTCCAAGCGTATCCGCAAATGGATGGAACTCTGAATTCGCATATGACCTCTGACCTTTGACGTACTGTAACATCAGACTCGCTTCTATTGGCTATTGGTATTGACGCACACTACGTTCAGTGTGGTCTTGCCTACAGTGCAGTCGGCATTGAAAACAGATTACAACTGAAGGACAAAAACATTGTCCTCCATGGTTTAGGGCGCCAAAATAGAGTAGCCCATGTGCTGGTCTAAGCTAGATCAAAGTGGCCAAATTATTTCGTCCTTAATGCTCTTTTCTGATACCCCGAGGATGGATTCGAGTTATGTATAGCATTATTTTGCGCTCAATGCCTCATATAGCGTGCCATGAGCTAAGTCGGTAATAATGGATAATTCTTCCAAACTAGAGTGCCTGCGCTACCCACTACAGTTTCAGGAATAAGAAAACTCAGAGAGAAAAACCAGCTAGTGGACCTGAGAGACATATCGGCCGCGCGCTACACGACGCCTTCCAGGAGTCGGGCTCCACGCCACGACCACGAGGCCTCCACTGTAACTCAGCGCACCACCACAATCTCCCTCGTTTACCACTTTACCTTTGCGTACCTCCACCCAGCCATCATCTCCCGTCTGGAGCTTGTACCTTTTGGTTTGGACGGTCCGTCGCATGGCCAGCTCGTCAGCATCCATCCTTCCATCCATCCATTTCGAAGTTGCGGTGTTGAACAGTTCCATCGCCTGTCGCGCTTGTTTGCTTTTACATACGTACTATGTAGATACGGTCGAGTGCAGCGGTATCAGGTACCCTCGTGAGCCTCTGCTTGCTTACATGCTTATCTGCTTACCTTACTTACTCTAATACTGTGCAGTTCTTTGAACTCTTCCCTACCTCGTTTATCCTGTGACCGCGACGTTTCTGCCCGCTTCGTTGACCGTATGCGGCAATCATCGACCGACCTAATCCCCAATTATTCACTCAGCTACAGCACAGTACTGTACAGTACTTGACCAAAGCAAAGAGTCTACCTAGTTTACGCAAGGGCAGCAGAAGAAAACACAGACCACACCAGCGGGTAGCGACGTCAGGTTCGCTTCTCTGAGCTCTACGATCTACCTACCTGCCTATCTGCTACCCTACCACAGCAACCAGAGAAGCTGCAGACCACCACTGTACTGTACCCACGGATACAGCTCGCGGGCCCAGGTACAGTGACTTTCATCTCGCTGCTGGAAGCTCTCCCTCCACTTGGTTCGCGGTGCATGGGGTGGCAGAAAAAAACGGGCAGCAGGGGTCCACCAAAGAAAAAAAAGAGTCTTCGCCGACATCATCCCCCAGTCATAGCCAAGCATCTAGGTTCCTCGACCCCCTGGTCTTGTTTAGCCTCCTCCGACTGTCAACTCGGCAGGGTCGGTTCATCAACTGGCTCCAAATCTACCTGCACCTGGCCCGCACAAGCCCGCCCACCCCCGGCAGACCGTCTTTTGTGCCTTGAGGTTTGAGGCTGTCGGTCCCAGATTTGCGCTCGACTTGGAGTCGACATCATACTCACCCAAGAATCGATCCGTCCGCTCGCCAAATTTGCGCCTTTCTTCCCTCAATCCCCAGCTCTTCTACAGTCTTGAGCGCGTACCTTTCTAACGCTCACGCTGACCTCGCCTCTCAGCACAGTACAATTCGTTTCGCTACCAGCGTCGCGTCTGTGCTCCCCCACCGCTGTCCATCTCCTAGGTACCGAGAGAGCTTGTCGAATCTCCATCTCGTCTCTGCCCAACTGCTGATCCTACCGCGTCACTGGGGCCCGGGCTTGCTGGAAGAGTCTACTCGACATCTCGTTTCTCTCTGCCTGTCTCTCTGCCTCTCACAAACTTCACTCACTTCTCATTGACGGTACGGTACTTCGTACACATACATGTCATCATACCCAGTCGTTTCAGACACGCCCACCCCCATGCTTTCCAGGTCTCTCAACCTCTCTTGCTGAAGGGCCCAATTATCACCCGCCCCTCCAGCTTCCAAAGCAATTGGAAGCTTCACTTCACTCCCCGGGGCTTTGTTTTTGTTTCGCCTCTGCCATTATCCTCTTGTACCTATCCATGGCCACCGCCTCTACGTGGTCCCTGCTTCCCTCTTCGCCTTGTTCCTGATTATGTGTGCAAGTACTACAATACATATATAGTAGTCAAGCATGGATCCAGCACCTCCCGATAGTAAACGTCCGCGCCTCTCTTCGTGGCCCGTCGGCACACCTCAACAAGGAGTATCATTACCACATCCTCACGCTCATCAACTTCCACCGCCGCCGCCTCCGCCTCCGCCCGGCGCTCTACACCACCCTCCTCATCCTCCCCCGAGCCCGTATCAGCACTACCCTCCTCGACCTATCGAACACTCTTCAGCTCCGCCGACGCCTTCTCACGCTGCGCCCGCGCAACCGCATCACGAACCCGATCGTCGCCATCATGAGCCAGAGCCCTATCCTCCTGTTCAAGAATACCACCGGCCGCAACATCCACACCAACATCCGCAACAACACCCGCAGCAACACCCGCAGCAACACCCGCAGCAACACCCGCAGCAACACCCGCAGCAACACCCGCAGCAACACCCGCAGCAGCATTCGCAGCAGCACCAGCCTTTGCCTCCATCGCCGGCGCATCCAGCGCATCACCCTTACCCGCCCTACGGTCCAAGAGATCCTCCAATAAAACGAGACCCTGCCGAGGATCAACGCCGACCTAACTCGACGGGCCATGCGCCCGAAGGCATGTCGTCAACACCACATCTCCCGCCGACTTCGCTTCCACCACCTCCGCCTCCTCCTGGCGCATACTCGGATAACTCACGACACATGAATTACGACAGTGCGCCTTCCATGCCCCCGACCCCGGGTGGCTACCGCGCACCTAGCTACCCCCCACCGACTCCTGTACCGCATCAGGCACCGTACGAGCAACATGGAGGCTACGCCTCAGGCCATGAACCATTCTACAGCGTGTACTCTTCGTCAGTCCCTCCCAAGAAGAAGAACACGCGAGCTTCCCAGGTACGATTGCTTCCGAGCGCCAGTTTGCGACACTACTAAATAGTAAACTAGGCGTGTGACAGCTGCCGGCAGCTGAAGGCTAAGTGTGATGAGACCAAGCCATGCAAAACTTGCAAAGAAAAGGGCGTGGAATGCAAATACCGCGACCCTGTTCCCAAGGCGTAAGTTTCGCATACTACTTCTACGAATCCAGTAACTAAAAACGTTGAACAGTACGGACAAGGCTCAAGCCGATATTCTAGACAGTCTCAGCAATGTTCAGAGCTCACTTCATAACATCCTCTCGCATATGGGACGGTTTGATCAGAGGATGGTCAAGTTGGAAACGATCTTACCAAAGCATATTGCGGCTTCGACATTGAAGACCGAGCCCTCGATCGAAGAGGAGTACAAGCGAGCGCCAGCATCACCCTATCTAGCCAACGGCGCCTCTACGGACCCTTACTACACCGACCCTCACCGCGATCATCCGTCATCGGAACCTATGCCACTACGCATGATGGCCGAAGACGAGATGGAGGTCGAGCCCGGCCCACCCGTACCCCCTGGAGAGCCAGCCATTCCTATCAATCATACGACTTTGGCGGGTCTGCTTTTGGAATGGCCCTCAGTTCGCGAATTGACAAAACATCACATTGAACGAGAAGGAATTCGATACATCAGCGAGTATCCTATTAGCCAGGAACAGAACCGAGGAGTCTTGATTGTCTATGGACGAGGTGAAGATTCTCACCCGTCACGACACGTTCGAGAACCTACCGACCATGGCAACTTGGATATGGCTGACGATTCATCGGACATGGCATCTCCTTCGCCAGCGGCTGATTGGGGACAGCTAGGTGGACTTAGTCCTCCTGATCAAGTAGAATACAAGGGCGGTGTTCTCGCCTTCGATGGAAACCCCGATTTTTCAGAGTCGAAAGTCTGGGCTTATGTTGAGAGTTTCAAGGAAAACATCCTTAACATGCACCCGATCATTCAACCCAAGCTGCTGGATTATTGGGTCAGACACTTTTTGGATAATCTCCCGGCCTCGCATCCGCGCTCCGCAAAGCCTCAGACATCCAAGCCTACATTTGCTGTAGGAGGAGGTTCGCAGACGCCAGAAGCTGCAGGTTCAAAAAGGAAGCGATCGCCAGGCCCGGATGGTTCCGAGCCACCCACACCCGCGCCACAACGTGCTGGCCGACCTGATCGGTCCATCCACAGCGCTTTAGTTCTCACTGTTCTAGCCCTGGGCAAGGTCTGCCTGCATCGTGATAACGTACCCGATGTCGTTCATTCTACCGAGCCACTTCCCCATGGTAGCCCAGCCATCCGCAATGGAGCCATTCCACCTTCACCCAACCAAGGCTCCCCTCCTGGTTACTCATCCCACTCGCACTCCTCAGGCCTACCGTCGCCAAAGGAGCAGGAACGAAACATCCATAGTCGCCGATCTTCAATTCATGGCGTGGGTGGCTTTCGCTCCGGCTACAGCCTAAAGAAGAACTATGAGGTGATCCCTGGCTTGGAGTATTTCGCATATGCTACAGATATTCTTGGAAACCACCTTGGAGCATATAACAATATGAAGAATGTCTATGCCAACATCTTTGCTGGGTTGTACCATGGTCAGCTAGGCAGACCGATGGAAAGTTTTGCTTTTATTCACAAAGCTAGCCATAAACTGCAGGTCATTATGAGACCGTAAGTTCTTAGAAATCTTACGAATGATATCAGTAACTAACACGACTTCAGGAGCTTGGACAAGATGAGAAGAATCAAGCGCAACAGCGAATTTATCCAGGAGACCAAGTATAACCAGCTTGCTCTGACATTTTGGACCTGCCTGCAGCTTGAGAGTGATCTCATTGCCGAGATGCAGCTTCCACCATCGGGATTGCTCTCTTATGAGGATGACATGCCCCATCCCAATATGAGTCTTTTGGAGGGCTTCAACCAACGCATTCTGGACAGTTATCCAGGTCAATTGTATCTGCGAACTCACCTGAACAGCATCCATCGAATGTTTTATGCGCCTGAAGACCCCGCCAAGGCAGGCAAGGACAAGTTCAGAAATGTTGGAGTAGTATCTGACGCTGTCTCTGGCATGCACTGGGTTGCACCAAGCTTCGCATTCCGTGAGGATGACCTACCCGCCGACGATATCTTGGCTGCAAGATTGCGGGCCAAGTACTGGGGCGCTCAGGTTATTACATACCGTCCGTTCATTCGACAGATTCTTCAGTTCTCCCACTCAATCAAGAACCACGCTTCGAGTCCCAACTTTCCCAGCGTCAGCTCGGAATTCCGACAGGACGTGACAGCGCCGGTCATCCACCCCAAAGCTAGGACAATTGGAGATATCGATCCCCAGGTAGTTGAGTTGGCTAAGAAGGGTATCAAGGCCCTTATCGAGAGTACTCGCGCCTTCCATGGTTTAGGAGACAAGAGGCCGATCATCACAAATATTTTTGGTACTGCCCATGCGTGAGTTGCCTTATTTCCACACTGATTACTGAAAATATACTAACCAGCTGCAGTCAATGGGGTAACCTTTTGGTCCTTTCGGCTGCTTTCCGCGACCCTGTGCTTCACACCTACGTGGATGAGGAACTGCTGCGAACTTTGTTCCACAAGACAATCCAGTTCTTGCGACAGTCAGCAACAGCAACAAGTGCACTTCGAACGGATATGCACATTCTTGAAGGACTCCAGAGAGACCTCTTCAGCTATGATCCCAGGACTAACTCAAGCTTCTCGAGCGGCACAAGCGCACCTGGCTACCACACCCCAAGACCCGCTGCGATGGCTGCACCGCTACAGATGCCTCATTCACTGAGCGATCAAGGACACCCACGTTCTATGCCTCATCATCTTCAGATGACGTCGCATGGGCAGTAATAGGATCAACGGAATACCGCATTTAGTCCTGTACTCATGACTTTTATTATCAACTTATCATCATGAAAATGGCGTTTTGGGACTGATTCAAACGCGCCGCAAGGGACCAAGAAGGAAGCGCGCCATAGCATGGCAGTGCGTTTCAAGACGCCTCGCCACCAAGATATACTTGACGGATAACGCAACAATACCCATTTGCGCATGGATCGCGCACCCGTGGATGTGATCAGGAAGAAAGGTGCTCCGGATCGCACCATTATATCGAGCACCGGTTTTCTGGATTGGTTCTAGCCTGTCCCAGAGCCTTACGACTCATTACAGTGTACTATCAGCAGCGACGTACAACAAAACAATACCCCATTGGGGTGCGAACCCCAACTTGAACACATGGTTGTATATACATTGATAGGTATATGTTCTCTTTTGGCTTTGCCTGTCATTTATTTGATTCTGCTTATAGAGAGGCTCATCTGTCGTTTGTGTTTTGATTATTTAAAGAATTGCATTGCATGGTTATCTGGTAGGGGAAATGAATTTTTTTTTTTGAACATCATGGATCTCGATTTTCCTTTTTCACATGGAGGGACTCGGAGGAGATACCATTTATGGTTGCTGAGCATTACATATAGTACATACCTACATATTGGATAAGGGAGAGGAGGAAAATTCTTGCAAGCTTGCTACCATCATTCTGTTTTCTGGATATTTAGAGGCAGCTCACCCAAAAGGAGGCCAAAAATATACATAGTCTACAAAGCAATTATTTCAATTGGTTCAACTGAGTGAAAGTCAGGAAATAGACATGCGATGGATGCATTTGTTGTCTAAGTGACGTCATGAAGAACCTCGTTCTATGATCCTGGCATCTCTCCTGCGTCACATTCATTGCTTGCAGTATCTCGCTCGTGGCCAGCAGACACCAAACAACCTAGACCTAGATCTGGGAAGGAAGACATACCCCCTGCCCCTGAAGATGCAGTATGCATACCCGTAGTACCTACCTACTAGGTAGTATCGTACAGTATATGAAAAGGCGTGGGGGCAGGCACCGTTAGGTTGTTGCCGTTGCAGTGTACGTACTGTCTGCCCAGACTTGATCTGAGCTTTCCCCCACTAAAAGCAATGGTTTCTAGAAGACCTTGCATACTTCTTCGGCGTTTCCGTTCGTGCTTCTAGAACGTTATGATGACAGGGTTTAAGAAATAGGGGCTATACACACTGTTGGGCGACTTGACTCAGTCGAAGTGATGAATCGAATTTGTCTCTATACACCGATCCTCAAATCCACCCCATTCTATTCCATCTTAATGTACAATCTCGAGTCATTCTGACGACTAGCTCTGAATCTGGAGATCACAGGGATTCGAGTTTCGCGTCGACAGAGAAAAAGCAATTATTGTTACATGTCACAAAGATTTACAGCAGGGGTAGCGAAACACGAGAACCACTGAGCAGGCATTGGCCACGAGTGTTATGAGAACCACTCTGTACGTAAACTATCAGTTCGGGTATTCTCTGTCATGTTGGTAGTAGAGCGGTCAATGAACCAGATACCAAGAGTATACTAATAAGTACGAGGGCGACCGTTGTTATGAAAGTTGCCTTTCCCCGGAGACATTTGCGAAATCTGTACAATACCGGTGCAAGATCAGCGGTCGAGACATCATGGGCTGTATGTCTAAGGCAATCTCATCAGTCATGAACCAATGGCATGTGTCCTGCCCTGGGATACAGTGTCTATGCACCGATCTTGTAGAACTGCAAATGGTGACCGAACGATGGTCCGGTTTCCATCCACGAATGAGGACTTGCATGCATCCTTAGGCACAAAGGATACCTTGGGCAAGGGTAATTCTCGGTCTGGTTTGTCTCCGAGATGCTGGTTGATGTACGTCTCGACGTAGTCTTTAAAGATGGACAATGTATCCTGATTGTGGCGTATGAGAAGCTTCTCTGCAGCATCTGGCAGAGGTCTGAAAAAGACCTCCGATGACGACCGGGCTGCTACAGCAGCAATCTTTGAAGTTCGTTCTATGGGAATGCGGTTGAAAAGATGACTGAGCACCAGCATCGGCTCCCGAAGGACTCGTTCACGAGCATTTTCGATGTCTTCGCACAATGCATGAAAACACCCGCCCCGAAGTAAGGAGTGGAATGCAAAAACAGCATTCTCTGTAAAATACAAGTGAATAACTAGTCCTGAAAGATTCACAGGTGCTCCTTTGGCTGATATAAGGCTTTGCCGTCGCAGGTACTCGATCGAAAATCGTAGGTGGTGTTTTACAGACATCTCAGCCTCTGGTCCTCCTAGGTACAGCCGAGTTTGCAACAAATGTGAACGTACTACATTGACTGCAAAGTTACAGCTCTTTGTGTCATCGAGAAGGCCAAGGAGGCGGAGAATGAGGGTCGTTGAGATGGGAAATTGGCCTTTGAGGGCCGGAAGGCGCGAGGACATGATTTCGTGAACTCGTTCTAGACTAATGCCATTGAAAACAACATTACCCAGGAGATCAAAGCCTCGCCGTCCGGCACGGCCAGAAGCCTGTCGATAGTTCTCAGGGGATAATAAAGCAGAATCGCCACTGAACACAACGGTTTTGCAGGGCATATTGATACCAAGAGCCAACGTTCCAGTGGCAATGATGACTCTGAGATAACCCTGGCGGAACAACATCTCCACTCTGGCCTCTGTTAGCTAGATCCAAGCGATACGGCGGAATATTGGAAAGGGTGGTATGTTCACAAAGAAGACCGTTTACACTTGACGATATCGCCGGTTCGTACCAGCATGGTGGACACCCAACCCACGACGAAGAGCATCTACCAGCCACGGAGCAACTTTATCCTTACTCAAACTGCGCACCATGTTATTTAGCTGACTTTGCTGTGCCCTTTTTGTGTCTGCAAAGTTGAGTTGATCCAAAGGCGCCTTTGGATCGAAGCTTTCCCACACACTGATCTCAATGCTGGCTTCTTCACGAGCCAAGTCCAGTTTGGACAGGTTTTCTTCTATTGTCTTGGATCGACCAAGAGAAAGACCACTCTCCTTTTGCTTTTTCTATTGCTCAAATTTCTGGATCTTTTGCCGCCATGTCTGGTCTTTTCTTTGAAGTCATCTTCTGCGATTATAAGTTGAGAGAGCATGTGCTGGACGCATTGTTCGCACTTGTGGCGGTCATACTTGAAGACAAGAGCCGGTAGAACCCCTAGGGTGTCAAGTTCACAAACCAAAGGGAACAGTTTTGTGAAGTGTCGCTCGTCAGCAGCGACAGGCTCATTGAAAGACCATATATTCCCAATACTCACTTGAAGGGTTGGGAATGACGAGGACTCCTCCTCCATAGCGCCCTTGAGCATAGATTTAAGACCATTTCCCTATTCGATAACATGATGCTTTGCAATCAACTCGGGAAAGACTTTCGTAGAGTCAAGTTGCTCTAGTTCGGGCAAGAGGTCTGGCGGAAATATCTTGCACATGTGCTTCCATAGCGTGAGACAATCTCGAGCCTCGAAGTTCACGTCGTCCAACGTAAATCTGTTCCTACATAACATTAGTAATTCCCATAAAGGACAGAAAAAAAGAGACAAATATCTCCTTCAGGGCAACCACAGGATGCACAAACTTGAAGTTCAAACTGGTGCTATCGCCCTCATCCAGACCAGGAACAGAAAGCTGCATGGAGCTTTTGGTGCCCTTGAATGCAAAGTTCTTGGGCGTTTGATAGGTGAAGTTGCGGAGATCCGAATATCTTGCTTCGTGAATAATCATCTTCATCTCGTAACCCTTCTGGGCTTACGGCATTGCCAGTCAATCCTTGAGTTCACCAGGATTACCTAATGTGGCCGAAAGGACAATAATAGGACAGGGCGCCAGTAGCAGCAGTTGTTCCCATATGACACCATCGTCCGATTGTCCTATGCAATGAACTTCATCGAAGATGATCATCTTCGCTCGAAGAGACCATGCATTAGTACCAAGGGCATTTGCAGGAGCCAGTAACATGATTTGCAACATGTGAGGTACAGTGACCAGAATCTGGCATTGGGCAAGGTTGCTGATGCGGTAGTCTCGTGTATGAACTGCCCATATCAATTTGCCGTTTTGCTTTCGGTATGACTTGGAAAACCGTGCTTCTATTTCTGCATCAACTTGATATACCAAAGCTTTAGTCGGCGCTACGTAGACCAAAACGCCGCCATCACCCTCTTCGAGTATCTTCTTCATTACATAGAAAGAGATGAATGTTTTCCCTGCAGATGTGGGCGCTACCACCGAATCGCTTTCATTAGCGTCGATTGAATCTAGAACATCCCGTCGCCATGCATCTAGTTCAAATTGAACTCGAGCATCAGGCCGAGAATTTAACAGCCTGTCCATGTACAGTCCGCCATGCTCTAGTTGCAGAAGTCAAGCGTTATTCATAGGCTTAAGAGCATCTTTAAAGAGTACTGATTTTATGGAGAAAGGGAGTGCTCGCGAAGTCTCGAGAGTGTTGATAGGTAGTGGAGTAGCCAGTATTTTGAGAATCTTCTGAACAACATCGGCAATGTTCGGTGTGCAGTAAGCTGACTTGTGTATTTCCACAAGCCAGCTCTAAATCATTTATATCAGATATAATCCTGACAATGTGAGCCAGAATAGACATCACGAAATGATCTCCATTAACCTTCAGGTGAGTCTCCGCGAGCTTGCTTCCGCATCTCGGACCATATTCTCGTCAAAACATGACACATATATAGCTGGATCTCTAGGTTCACTGCTTCTTGACTGCCACTAGATGTTGTAGAGTGGAAGTCTAGTGTCTTGAGGTAGCGATCGATTGGGCTGTTGATGTTCTCAAGCTCGATGCATTTATCGCGCCAGTGGTTTAAAGTGCCAGTCCGCTTTTTCTGCGCCTTTTGATCGATGCGTCGTTGAGCTTCTAACTGGGCACTCTGCTTCCCCCCTTCCCAGGTTTTTGCTTGTTTTGTTTGGGTTGGTCAGTCTTGTTGGCTGCGCCAAGTTTCTGTTTATTTTGAGCACCTACAACGATGACTTCGCGGTTGAAAGTTTTGCCAATCGAACCAGTAAGACTCGCTGCGTAGTCAGTAACTTCGGCCATCCGCCACTGCATTCTCTTCTGTCGGTGTATTGCCTCCCAGGAGAGGACTTGCGCGGGGTCTCTATAGGAGGACAAACTTGTAGGCTGTGAAGAACAAGAATTCCTTCATCTGTTTTGCTTAGCAACTCAGAGTTTGTTGGAAATGTCCCCTGAACTAGATAGACCGGAAGGGTGGGATGTTTGTGGTATTGTCGATGGACGAGCGTTCAACTATCTCCTCCAAGCGATAAGAAACACCGGGGAGGTTCCTTTTGAGATTCTTGCGAACGCCCGTGTCCTTTACAATGAAACTGTTCAAGGACGAGACCCAGAAGCGGAGCACCCTTTTGCTACTCTGAAATCCCTCGAAGATGTACTCTCGCCACAAAAGGCAGCAAGAAAGGTGGTCGCATTACCTTTCAGCCACCCGGTACTAGACAACTTTTTGAAAGATGACGAGATTGGGGAGACTAAAGAGAACCAAGATATTGTTGCAGAGCTCGTGTTTGAAGATCTCAGGCACTGGCACGCCTACAAACCCATCAACCAAACCAAGGACCGTGAACAGATTTCAGCTTGGAGGGAGCAACTTTGGAGGGAGCAACTTTGGAGGGAGCAACTTTGGAGGGAGCAACTTTGGAGGGTTGCAATATGGAGCAGGAAAGCTCCCACACGCTGCCAGTCAGTCTTGGTGGCCGTATTTGTAAGACCATGCTCGATGTAGGCAGGGCAAGAGGAGACAGCGTGTTTCTGTCCTGCTGAGAGGTTCAGATTGCTGGCTGAATGCTTATCTGTGTTTAGATGCATTACTTCTAAGAGCGAAGAAGGATTCCTCGCCTCCAAACCAGGCAAGCTGATAGACAGTCCAAGCGGTGCATCTTTCGTGCCACTCAACAATGATATAAATACCTACAAGAGTCAACAACACTGCCATTACATAACTGCCTAGGGACAAACCTTCGAGCTCCGCCAAGTAACAGAGTTAATGATTGCTATGTGTATTCCACTGGCCATAAGCTTCCTAATCAAATGCTGTAGGTGAATAGCCTGGTCGGCACTGCTGGCTCTGCCGTTATCGCATGGCACAAAGTGCACCGCGTTGCTGGACAAGTACTTTCTACACTCATCGCTTTCAAATGACTAGAACTCGAGCACCTTGAAATCAAGGTTCGACTTCGTGAAGTGCTGAATTAGAATTCGACGAGTCAACCGATGCTTGGTACCTCTGGTCGAGCCAACTGCCTCCTTGGTAACACAAAGATTTTCGTGGTCTTCGAAGAAGAGCACGTTGAAGTTACAGTCCCTTCGCTTTAGGTCGCTGAGGAACTTCTCCACGGAGTGCACAGCATGCAAGAGTTGAAAACCTTCTGTACATAAAGGATCAGGCACGGTATTATCTTGAGAGATGACCGGGCGCGAGACTTGTTATTAAAATCAACTTTGGCCTCTGCCAAGCAGTAACGAATCAACGACTCGCCATGAATTGCGAACAACTCACGGCCAGCGAAGAGCTGAGAAGGAGGAAAGGAACGAGCAAAGCTGCTTTTATTAAGGAAGGTGCATTTTCTTGCCAGGGTTCGTAAGTGTAGTACTTGCCGGCTGCCACTTCACCAAAGTGTCACAGACAGCAACCCTTTCGCAAATCTGCATGCTACCTTAGTCCTCAGGTAGGACGACATGGCCGGCCACATTGACGACAGAAAATACAAGTAAAGCGCCTGCTCAAAACCGAGGCAAGTAACAAACATATCTTTCAAAGAATATCAATGGCACAATCACAGTCATAAGCTGTTGATCCCGATCTGGGACAATAGATAGCTGAGAAGGATTATCTGGAAAGCCATCTTCGCTGTCCACGGGTACTCACAGGTTCTGCATGGGGGTTCAGCAATCACTGTGTAGGATAACCGTATAAGAGACAGAGAATGTAAACAGGACGTCAAATAGCTAAGTAGGCAATCCACCATTATGGCAGCAGCACGAGTATCCGCCTCTGTCTTCCATCCCTACGGCTTTTAGGTGTGTACAAGCTTTATACAAAGTCCATGTTTCAATCAATACTCCCATTTTAGTCCGCCTTAACGCCACGCGCAATGCAAATTGAGCTCAAGAACCTCGGGATATATAACCACGTTCATCGTGCCAGTCTATTAGATGGTCCCAAGCATTATGCTCTCCAGCATACCCTCCATTTGACATGCGTTTTGGGCTCTCTCCGTCTCGGCCTTAACACGACGGTGTAGCCTCCTGAATCCATCATGCAATTCTCCTGAGCCGCTGACAAACTCCGAGTAGAGATCGAAAAGGTGAAGACCAACTTCGACACAGACGCTCAAGTAACGGGGGTCGCAAATATGGCGACAGACCCATCTGAGAATGGGCTGAACTGTGTGCTCATCCCGGGACTCCAGAGCATCTCGAAGGGCACTTCGGTGGCGGAGAGCCAGGAGAAGATTGAGAACGTTGAGTGGAGAATGGTCGGGGCTTTGGTCGTCGAGGACCAGGTCCAGAGCACGCGCATAACGAGCATGTCGTAGATCGCTCTGCCAGGGGCGCTCCTTTTTCTTGGCCGTCCGAGGCTCGTTTGCGATAACAACATCAGCCCCTTCACCAGCCATATCCAGGTTCTTAGCGGAAGTGACCCGACGCTTACGCTTCTTTCGCTTCGCATCATGGGCTTCTATTGTGCCAGATACAAGGGCGGCCATTTCCTTTTCGCGCTCGGCTTCTTTCTTCGCCTCAGTACCATTAAGGCGAGTTCGCACACTGAGGACACCAGACTGCATACCAACAGCAAGATGGCGGTCGCTTGCATCGGCATCATCGCTAGAAGGTATGACCTTGACGGATAGGACAGGAGATTGATACTTGGTGCTTGAGACGACATTCCATCCCGTCGTCTCAAAGACCTTAACGTGACCCTCGAGACCACCACTGACCAATCGTCGGCCATTGGATGCAAGGCTCAGAGATGTGACAGTCTTTTGGTGGTTGGTGATCATGTGTAGGGGGCGCGCAGCGACCAGGTCAAGAACGCTGATCGATTCACCGGCAGCGGCAAGGACAGTAGTTCCGGTTGGCATCGAGAGGACGTCCTCAATAGGCGCTGCATGCTTGAAGGTCATGACAGCGCTGTTGCTTCCTGTTCGTGGATCCCAAAGCTTGACGGTCGAATCGTAACTTCCAGAGACGACCATGTTAGACATTGTACCTGGCATAAAGTTGGCGCATCGGACGTAATCGGAGTGGCCGACAAATGTAGTAGTGGGATCATTGCTAGGGAGATCCCAAAGTCGCACGGTCTTGTCGTCACTTGTACTCAAAAGAGTAGTCAACTCAGTTGGCGAGAACTTGGTGGTCCACACAGGCTGCTTGTGGTGCGTCCATGTCTTGAGGATGGCTCTGGAGCTAACATCAAAGACCTGGATCTTTCCGGTATCGTCACCTGCCGTCAGCACCCTTCCATCTCTTCTGATTTCACCACTGCGCGCAACATCTCCGAAGCGTGTGACTGTCTTGATAAGCTTGCGCGTTCGGTTCGAGAAGATCTGCACGCGTGTGCCTGTCGTAACCGCAAAGGAATCGTTGTTGGATGAGATGTGAACGACGGGAAAGTTCGTAGGCGACGGAATCAGGATCTGGTTCTTGAAGTTTTGCCAGTATCGCTGCTCTGCAGTATGGGGCGTAGGGCCAGAAGGCAGCTTAAGCTGTGGTAATGGTCCCACTTGAGCTGCCATTGTGTCGTTTCGCGATGACGGACTGTTGTGATGGTGCTGGGAGTTGAGCTGCTGTCTGCGTCTGCTTGCTTCAAGGTCGCCGTGATTTTTTTTTCTGCGATAAGGATAAGACATGAAATTTAGATGGCTGAGAAAATACAGTGGGTGCACATATACACTAGCCACATTTAGGTTAGTGCATCTTCAAACTCAATCCGTAGGTAAAGCATCAGGTCGACGACACAACTACGAGTGAATCTTGGTGATATATTCATGAGATAATAGATCAATAATGTGTAACTAGACCCAAGCAATGGTCCAGGGTCACTATAGGTAGGTCTATTTGATGATAGCTCAGATTCTTTCTCCTAGATATTATGATGGTACCACCAGTTGCAACTTCTATCGCACTGCCCAGAAGATTCCAGCGTTGTTGTTCATGATGTCGATTGCATCTTCTAAAACTAAGTTGGAATGTCTACAAGTGAAGCATGTCAAGTAGTACCACAGCTAGGTAGTTATGGTGTATATATAGATCGAATTCTAATTTTGTCCGTCTCCACCAGCTGGACATCTAAAATAAAACTCCAACGTTGCCCGCCTGAACTATCCTCCCATCTTGCTTAACTTAAACGCCAAAATCATTACCAGTGACTACGATTATAATAGTGTACATCTCTTCTATGTCTCGTTACTTCCGTTGAGCTAATAGCCTCCCCTTCTTCTGGACCTGCCTGTCCCAATATCAATACGCTGCATCTCGTGCATTAGTGCAAGCTCCTGGCCAGTGCCATTTGCACCGCTCATCACCGGCATAGGGATCTTGGCCGGAATTGGTGGACCTCCGTAAACCCCACGATTCTCGTCTTCAAAATCCCATGTGCCCGCACGAGGCAATCCTCGAAGCGAAGCGTTGCCATATGGTGCCCTCTCCTGGTAATTGTCCTTAGAAATTGGAGCCAGTGGGCTTGAGGCTGCTGGAGAGTTGTCCGCCGATACTCGGTTTGTTCGCTTTTGCAGGCGAGTACGACCGGCTTGGGGAGGCGTGCGAGACTCCTCACCGAAAGAATAAGACATGTTTACGGCAGACATCGAATGACGTCCGCTACGTGGGGCTCGTCGGTTGCTGGGAGGCATTGGCTTGACCCCTGAAAGTTGAGGCCTAGAACGAGTTTCGGTGCCAGGCTCTGGCTTCTTCTTCTCTGGTTCAGGTGCCCATGTCTCCATCGGAAGATGGTCAGATGGGTCGATCTCGCGCCCGTCATATGTGATGATCTTCTTTGGCTCTTCGTCCATAAAGTCAGGTGAGGGGCTTGTTCCATTTTTAGACGAAACAAGACTGGGGTTGAGAGCATCATATGAATCAGGTCCGAATGGAATATCCGACTTCCTCCTTTGGTCTTCGATAGGAGGTGCAGGACTCACTGACTTGCGCTTGATTCTATGATGAGGGTTCGGGCTAGTACGCGGGTCAGGAGAGACGCCGCGATGCCTTACGACTTGCTGTTCAGGTGGGTTGTAAGTAATAGCCCGTCGGTTATAAGGTTGAACCGCGTACGCATGCTCAGGTGGTGGCTGATTGTATCCTTGGAAAGATTCGTTCCTAGGGCGTCCTCGAGTAGATGTAGGCATGCTGGACATGCTTTGCGAGTGCTGTCTTCGGTCTTGCCGGCGATCTTCATAGATAAGGTTTGTCAGTTCCTGAGATTGGCTTGCATCCAATCCTGGTACAAGGGCCGCTGGTAAAGCTGGGGGCGCTTGGTTGTGTGGGGATTGCATGTGGGAGAGACTCATATCAGCGGGGTGACCTGTATAACTGCTTTGGCCATTCTGATGGTAATACGCGTTGTCCGTGGGACTTCTGGAATAGCTCCGACCATGAGACGGAGACAAAGCGACTTGCCAGTCTTCGGGATTCTGGTAGCCCCGGGGAGAATGTGATGGCGAGTAGTCTTCTCTGAATGAAGCTGGGGCAGGAGATCGCCGAAGAACCAGAGGCGCAGGGCTTGGGTTGTCATCAAAACAAAGTTCGTCAGAACGCTGGAACTGTGAGCCATTCTGTGGGTTGTTTTGTGCTGGTGCGCCAGACATCTCAGGCACATCCTCAACCGTGGGCTGCATAGATCGATAATGGGGATCATAACTCGCGTCATATGAGCTGTGTCTCGGCATGCCATCATAAGCATTTGAGTTGGGAGAAGAGGCTTGATTAGTAGCGGGGGCTGAATCATAATTCCGGAAAGCTGGCCGACCTGGGTAGGGCACCATCGACTGTCTCTGAGCCTCATGTCTCAAAACATCATGTCTCATCTGTGGGAGCTTGTTTGGCGACGTCTCCATGCTTCGTCTCGGCACAAGCTCTTGGCCAGAACTGTTACCTCTGCTACGGTGTGCAGGCGGAGGTGGGGGATGCTCACTCTCCACTGGTGAGTACTGTCTGGGGTCATCTAACAGTGCTGGTGTTCGCTCATAAAAGTCTTGCTGAGGGGAGTAATGACCACGAGGGTCCATCTGTTCGTGTTGGGGGGCATAACTGGGGCTGTACTCGCGATCGTCGTATTGTCGAGGCTCATCATAAGCGATCATTGACCTTCGAGATGGGCGAGGCGCCTCTCCGCGGGTCGGAGTTGTATATTCCTGGGGTACATGCCTATGTGGGGATGTAGAATATTGTTCCGTCTGACGTCGGGATGAGTGTGAAGGTGGTGTGTTGTACTCGACAACTTGCAAAGGAGACTGAGTTGGTACAAAGTTGCCTGAGTGTGAAATCTGTTTGGCATGCGCCCGCGGAGGTGTGCGATGATCAGGACCAGCATGCGGTTCAGAAGGTGCCCCTACTGGGGCCGCTGCTGGGACTGACGCAGGAGCCGATGCTGTTGTCGGAGCTGAAGCTGGTGGTGACACAGCTGGAGCCTCGCCAGTGACAGGGTCTGATGGCAAAGGCCGCCTTTTTACGGGTGTCCTCTGCTTCACAGATCCCTGCTCTGGTTCAGCTGGAGCAATCTGCTTTGGCTTCGCTGCTGGCTTATCGGGCTTTGGTCGAGTGTCGTAGAATGTGATTTCAACCCTGATTTCACCTGCGTATTTGCCTTTGCAGGTCAACGTTTGCCAGAAATCGTTTTGCCCGCCACCAGGAACAATGATTGCTCGCAAGTCGATCCACGACTCTCCAATCAGGTCTGTTCGCTTATCGTCTGTAAAGATGGAGAGCTTGAGTTGGTAGTAATCTGGGCAATCATGAACTGTAAACCGTAGCTCTTGATCCCTAATTTTTGAGTCAGTGTGACTTGATCCTTGATAAAACTTGACATTTAAAATCTTACCATTTCGGTGTTTGCCCGCCACGGACATCAGTCGTTGTCTTCCTGGCTTCCTTTCCCAATCTGGCCGCACAGTAGGGATCTTGCTTTCCGATTGTCTTGCGGTTCGGCAGGTTTTTGGCTCGATCGACGATAGCGACCAGGGTTCCGATTTCTGGGCCGTCTACCGCAATATCGGCAAAGATGCCTGCAGTGTGCGCCGCATTCATGAGGTTCTTGACCTTAGCTGCCATTATAGCTATGCACACAAGGGCGGAAGTGGCAGCGGAGTGAAGAAGGTCGAATCGAATGAAGAGATCTCGATAATCAGCGCGGTCGATTTGTTTACATAGACAATGGTTGCTGTTGACTAGAAATAGCTCGGTTTTGGTGGTTCCAAAGTTGGACTGGTGTCAGGAACGATAAATTGACTAGTGCAAAAGCAAGACGACGCCTGAGAGAAAGAAGTGGAATCCAGAACAACGAAAATGGCCGAATAGAGATAGACCAGAAAACGAATAGTCGAGAAGGTAAAGTTTGAAACGAACCAGGTGGACGTTGATTGACAGTACTGGACTAGGAGGATTTTGGGTATCAAGTGGAATTAAGCTTTTGTAAAGCCAGCGTTCCGGAGTGCTTTTGTTGACGAACGGGAAGTAATCGATCGAATTGGGGCGCGAAAGAGAAGAGAATAGAGAGCAGGCTGAGTGACTTGGATAGAGCGATGACGGAATGACTGGCGCTGCTTGCAAGCCTAGGCGAAGCGAAGCGGATGCAATGGACAAGATAGTGATATAGAGCTGATGAGCTATCGAGTTAGTAGACCAGCCGCGAAGGATAAACTCTTTGAAGGTGTTGAATAAAAGAGGGTAGAGTTTCGCAGATGGAAGAGAGCATTCGTTCACTCTCTGTTAGAAATGAAGACCATGGAGCAGGATATCGAAGCGTTGTATACGGCTGGCTTGCGTGTGGTTGGGGGCCGAAAGCGGTAATCGAGCGGGTCACAGTGGAACAGTAGCAGTGGAGCCTCTGACGGGAGGCTGGGCTTTGGGCTGGAAACAAGGAGGCTGGTGCACCTACTGCAGGGGCTGAAGCAGCCCCTAGAGCCGCCTATTCGCCAAAGAGTTCTGGGGGATTTGCAGGGAATCTATGCCCAGATTTAACAGGGGAGTCCTAAAGTTTGTGCGTCCAGGGGATTGGAACCTTGGCAGCATTGAATGGATAGTTGAAAAGTCGCGTCACAAATGGACAGATTAGATTCAAGAGGGACGTGAAGACTAAGACCTTGTTTCTTCCGACCTCCCGCTCTCATCCGAATCGAATCGAATTAGAGGATCTTTTCAGGGACTGAGTCGTTAGGTTCAATCTACGGAATCCACCTCAGCCTGGTCCGGCATTTCAGGGACGAAGACAGACCCCATCAATGGTTTCATCCGGATCATCGCTTTAATGCTGTGAGGCATGAGAAGGCGATTATTCCAGCTGAACAGGTACTAAGCTATTGTATTGTATAAGCTATCCCACCAGTCAGGGCTCTTCTTTACCCGCACTGGCATACGGATACACCACACCATGTTCGGGAATAGAAGACATACAGTACCTAGTTTCTAATGTACGCGCGTGTTTGGCGAAGTCATGCTCACAGCCACACAGATATTGCGTATATGTTTGAAAGCACCTCGGACTCGCTCACTATTGCCAAGCTCATGGCTGACGTTGACAGTCCCACTTGCCTCTCATCATTCTCAACTCGAAATTCTATACCTACCATTCTGTCTTGAATCGTATCAGCTTATTCATACACAGTTCACGAGATCAGTTGTGGTCAGTGCTGTACATACCATGTCCAAAGTCTCTTTACCGCCTTGGATGGCTGGAATTATATTCAAGTTGGGCTAATGGCGGGAAGCGGACAAACACCAGCTTTCAAGCCTAACTATGGGCATCTATTGATCGTGCACCCAAGCAGGGCCCATCTTGACTGTGGGACTCACTCCAGCAAAGGTAAATCAAATCGCTGAGGCGCCGCAAACCCAAAAGCAGAGCCAGGATAACGGGCCCTGGACGTTGAAAAGACCCCTGCTTTTGCATGTCACTTGTACTGTCAGTAGGTCTGTGAAATAAACGGCCCTGAACCTTTCCGAGTCTAATTGGGAGATGCCATGTCCTTTCAAGATCCCCGATTCCATGACCCACTGATTGGATCGTTCTCGCCAGAAACAACATCGCCAGAACATTCATCGTCATCATCATCGTGGTACCGAATCCGGTTTGATGTCACAGCATCCAATGTTTTCGGCGGTCAAGGGCACTCGGTTGCCATGGGAGACAATAGAATTCTTAGTGGCATTGTAGACTTTAGAGCATGAATTCTCAAGCTATTGACTACTCCTCTCGGCCATTACCCACCAGTTTCACAAGACGGCATATGCTAACAGGCGCGGGTTTCACCACCAAAAGTCCGTTTCTGATATAAGTGGGTAGAGGTGAGGCGAGGGAGAGAATCCTGAGAACCAAAGTCAACAAGGGACGTGCGATATTGTTCGATGTCAACAAAATCCAATATTCCCCCACATCTCGAATGCATCGAGACCATGACGGCATAGTCATGATGGATCTCAACACAGACTGTTTAATTTCACACGTATTGAGAGAACATGCAAAAATAAAAGGGAAAAAAGTTTGTTCAAAGGAATGCCGGCGATCGTTGTTGGTCATATTGTCATTGCATATGTTTTGCAACTATTTACCAATCACAACTCGTGGCGAGCAGAGCCGCAAGCTGCTCAAGATGCTTCTTGTCAACCTCATCGAAGCCGTTGAGCTCAGCACAGTCGATGTCAATGATAGCCACTAGCTTCTTAGAACCGTCGTCCTGAGCAACGAGGATAGGCACAACGATCTCACTCTTGCTGTCTCCATCACAAGCAATGTGTCCAGGGAATTCCTCCACATCTCGGACCAGCTGTGTCTCTTGGGTTGCGGCCGCTGTACCACAGACTCCCTTGCCGAACCTGATAGTCTGGCAGGCAACCTTACCCTGGAATGGGCCGAGGATGAGTTGGGGGTCTTTGGAGGACTTGTCGAGGACGTAAAATCCTGTAGTAGATGATGGTATGTCATTATTGGATCATCAGAGCTCAGAAGGGTTATGACCTACCGGCCCAGTTTACGTCTTTGCTTGGTGAGCCCAAAGACTTGTATGCATGCCATAGCAAAGAAGCGGCGTTGGAAAGATTGCTACAAAATTGTCAGTCATATGAATGAAGGGAACCCTGGTTTACTCACCAAACCTATGAGTGGTAATGAGTTACAAGGTGAGTCAGGCACATCCAATACTCGAGGCATTTTGACGAACCCAGTTGCGCTGATCAGTAACTAGACCTTCGGCTTGCCAGAGGACTTGTTCGTAGGCATCGTCTTTGGTGACGCCCTCAGCAAAGTTCGACGCATCAGCATGAACCTATTCAATGAGTCCAGTCAGTCAGTCAGTTAAATCTCATGAATTCATGGATACAGCATGTGTATAACAGAAGCAGGCTGGGCATACCATATTGATTATATCGATAGTCTATCAAGCTTTTGGGGGACAACCAAGGTAGCAGTGACAAAATTAACGATATGCTTTAATCTGTTCTAGAAGAAATTTCGAAGTCGGTAACAAGAAACATGGTGGAGTTGACGGGACTTGATCGTCGGTATGAATTTGTTACTCCCCGCAAAAATGTGCGTCTGTTATGTCATTTTAGCGGCAGTGAGAACTTACAATGACTGGTTGTACAAAGAAACACAATCAATACTTGACCATGTCTTGACTGCAGTCTCTCACGTCTATGTCGATGTATTCCATAAGACTTTGTCTACATAGGCAGGTACTAATAGCTATCGTCTTCCTATTCTGTAAGTATTCGAACACGAGCTGCATATCAGCAATGGCCCACTCTAGGGTTTGATGTCGCAGATAACTGAGATAAGATCCATTGGAAAGACGATTGACGACCCTATAGAGTTGACCGCTACTAACTAATCTAACACATAGATCTCGGCTGATGGACGTCTCCATTCAGAGCCTAACTCTCTGATGTTTGGAGGCTGGTCAAGAGCGAGGCTGTATTTGGCGATCCAATGGCAGGTGAAGAAATCCCCGAGATACCTTAATGCAAGGTACTCGCCGATCTTTTCTTTCACCGTGAATTGACCCCCTGAAGCCATGCCTGACTTGTACCGGGGCCATGCTCGCCAAGTGCAAATACGGATACTCTGCATATGGTTTTGATAACCTTGTCATCCGCTCTTTCGCAGTCCGTGTTGATTTCAGTCTGTTTAGGGTAGGTCAAATATACAGCAATGAGACATGTCTCCTAAGTTGAATCATTAATATAGTGTTATGCATCGTTATGTGGTTATCTATCGCGATATCACGTAACACGTGTCTCGATAAAGGCACGTGTGAGAATATCCATCAAAGTTGTTTTAAAAGTAATTAATAGCCATTTATAGATTTGCGTCCAGTAGCATATCATGGCTGCAACAAATAATTGACGGTTTGGTGACGGTTCCTGAAGATCTGCGCCTTTCAGAATTCGCCGACGTCAACGAATAATCTGGCCAATGACGCATCACGTTTCAGGATTTCGATCTCTTGGCCTCCAAAATCCACCTCCAAAACTTACACATATCCTCTTGTATAGCTCATCTGATAACAATGAGCTCTCGAATGCCATGGCGACTCTGCCAGAGTAGTCGAACTTTACGTCAATGGCCACTTGTTACAGTCAGTTCATTGCCACAGTCATCAATTGCGCTGCGAATAGCATCCCGTTCCATCCATAATGATGGTCCAAAGAACCTGAACCCGCTCATCAACCCTCCCGACGTCACGCGACCACCGCCGCTCACTCTTCCTCGACGCAGAGACTTTGAATCGGCACCCAAATATTATTTTGAGCTGGGAAAAGGATACCTCAAGTTTTACAAACAAGGTCTCAAGAATGTATGGACGAGCCGACGTCTTCTTCGCGAAAAGCTCCAGCGAACGCCCGCCGACGATCGACCATCGGTTTTCCGACCTCACTATGTTCCCAAGACATTCTCCAGGGCGGACTGGGTCCTTCTCTGGCGAGTGCGACATGACATGATACGGCTGCCTCTGTTTGGACTAATGTTGATTGTCATTGGGGAATTCACGGTTCTGGTCGTTGCCTACGTTGACAGCGTTGTACCATACCCATGCAGAATACCGACCCAAATATTCTCAGCGCTGGAGAAGGGAGAGCAGCGTCGTAAGGCTTCTTTTGATGAGCTTGAAGCAAAGTACCCTCACGGCGTCCTTAGTCCACGTGTTACACAAGCCGTCGCCCGCGCGCATGTCCTCAAGAGTCTACACCTGAGCGGTACCATCTGGGATCGTCTAGGCTTTATGCCTCCTGGCATGTGGCAAGCCAAGGGACGGTATCGTATGGCGTATCTGGAGGGTGATGACAAGAACATTCTAGAGGATGGTGGACCTATGGGACTACACTACGAAGAGCTACGGATTGCGTGCGCAGAACGAGGCATCGACACGCTTGGCAAGAGTGAGACGGAGTTGAGAGGATGGCTTGGTGACTGGCTACGCTTGACGGCCTCTGAGGATATCGATGAGAGGAGACGACGCATGGCCGTCTTGTTTCTAACCAGGTATGTGCTTCAATTATGTGCTTTGGCTGATATTGCTAACTTTAAGTGAACCAGACCAGAATACTGGCCTCAACATCGGGATTTTGCTGTACCTGAGTGGCAGTTGTAAGGTGTTCTGTACGGCACATGGGAGGCCAGATACCCATGCAATATAAAAATAGATAATGATCAGCAAGTCGGCACTCTCACGTGTAAATCATGAGCTATAAACCAAGGAATTGATGTGATAGGGATGAAACACGATTTGTTCGTGGAGAAACCAAGAGAACTGAATGGTCAATAAACTGCCCAGAATTTTGAAGCGACAAAGGGAATGAATGAATAGCTGGTTCTAGACTTAATTCATTAAATAAGAGACAAATAATAATATTGGCTCTGCCTCTATGGCTGGAAGATGGCGAAAAGCACGTGGCCACCATACCTACGGTACATACAGTACTAACCGTGTCCGAGTCATGGAGTCTTTATAGAATCTTCCCCGCGTGGTCTTGGTCTTTACCCGGTTGAGAGTGATAGTGATGATTTTGTGGGGGAGGAAACATGTGGGTGATCTCATCCCCAGATCCGCCGAGGTTCGCATCACATGTAATCACTAAAAAAGACCCCCGGGTTCTTCTGAAACTTGAAGTCAACGACATTCTGTCACATTTATAAACCTCGGCCAATTCCCCGCGCTTTCGTTAACTTTTCTGTAACTACATACATCCATACTCTTCAATCTCGCCTCCTATACATCTTAGTAACCATGTCTCTCAAGAACGGTACGTTGCTGATCTCATGATATACCGTCTCTGCCGCTCCAAGACCGACCTGAGGCTGATTCTTTTAATAGAAAAGTTCCCTTCCTCGGCCGCCTTCGACGCCATCCAAGCAGCCATCAACGCCAGCGACGCCGATCGCAAGGACGCTATCAAGCAGGGTAACGGCATCTACGCCTTTACTCTCAAGAACGCGAGCGGCGATGAGGCTAGCTGGCATATCGACCTCAAGGAGTCTGGCAAGGTAGCAACCGGCACCGGCGAAAAGCCCGACGGTAAGTTGTGACCCCGACGCGCGCGTCTCTTTGCTTGGCGCAGTCCTCACTAACATCCACGTTTTAGTCACACTGGTTCTTTCAGAAGAAAATTTTGGCAAGCTCGTCGCTGGCAAGGCTAATGCTCAGCGCCTTTTCATGGGCGGCAAGCTCAAGATCAAGGGCAACGTTATGAAGGCGACCAAGCTTGACCCTGTGCTGAAGAAGGCCCAGACCAAGTCCAAGCTGTAGATTAAGCGTGTCCTTTGTGCCTTTGGGTTAGCATTCTGCATTGTTGTTTGTTTACATTTGTATGATATCAACCTGCTGTATGTAAATCGCCCCATTCTACCTGGATGCGAATGCATATAGGAGTGCGAGAACACTCGTCAATACCAATTTTTGATACCTTTTCAAACACAATAAATGAGAAAGAGCAACTATGTCCCTAGACCATGACAGGGGTTACTGTGTCTCGACTAAGGCCTTTCTCGAGTCTCTGCGTGCCTGTGTTGTGTAACTACAGGTGTACTGCTTGCGAGCTTCCTGGATCCAGCGAACAATTCCGGGTACAGGACTGAAGCTTTTCTCTTTGAAACAGGCTTATGTTTATAGCATCCAACGTGACAGGCCTTGACGTTCTTATTCTATTTCCTATCTTAAACCCAGCTAGCTGCCCTTTGTAGCTCACGCTTCGCCTCTTCGCGAACCTCACGAACAATTTCCCCTGTCGGCTGCACCTTGTTGATAAGCCCAACGCCAGTTCCACTGTTCATATCGTTAGAGTTATATACATGGGAAAGGATAACTGCACTTACGCCCAGGTATTAACAATATAACGAGCTTCTTCCTCGGGATAGTCTTCTTTCAAACTTCGCCGACACTCCTCCAGACTCGTTCCAGCCATAAACTTCTCATGGATAGGACCGACAATGGCACGTCCGTCGTAAAGAGGCCCCCAAAGAGGGCTGTTTGTTATCATATCGTTAAAGGTAGACCTATATCGTGTGAGCATTGGGCACTCAGTATGAAGGGTATATAACATACTTGAGCGTAGATACGCCTCCATCTACAGCCTCGAGGACTTTCTGCTTTCGGATATCTGGATAGTCAGACTCGGGCGCGATAGTAAACTGGAATTCGCATGTCAGTGACTCGTCGTAAATTTGATTCTGTAGATCACTTGCCCTTGTGCCCATCACGACTCCTTCCGCACCTATGTATTGTCAGCCTCCCATGTAACAATAGCCTCTGTTTTATATACTTACCTAGAGCCAGGGCCCCGGCGACGCCTCGTCCATCTGCAATTCCTCCTGCAGCCACAATACTTATACCTTTGTCTGGAAACTCCCTATCAATCATATCTCTCACTTCTGGGACCAAGCTCACGATACCCGGGCCTTGGCGGAACTGATGGCCGCCAGCGTCAACACCCTGTGTCACCAGCACATCTGCACCGTCTTGCACTGCCTCTCTGGCTGCAGCCACATTTCCGACCTGTACAAACACAACAGGAGGGTGTTCCAAGCTCTTAAGGCTGGGGATGATCTTGCTGTGCGGCTTGAGATCGCTGTCCGGGGCGAAGAGCCATATCGCTACGGGGCGGTTCTTGGCGATAAGCGGCAGTGCTGTCTCTTGAAAGTAGCTCATGGAGCTGTGACTGGTTATGAAGCTTGCTCCGACTGGAAGTGTGCCATCAGATGGTTGGTCGGCCCCAAGAAGTGTCCGGATTTCATCAAAGTGAGCTGCAAGCCTGCTGACATGCTCTGAGTCGGGTTCGATATATGCCGAACAGGGGAGAAAACCTATTCTTGAATGTCAGATGTCACGGAAATACCCTGCCATGGTTATCAAGTAGGCCTTACCGAGACCGCCGGCCTTGGTGACTTCAGCAGTCATAAGAGGTGTAGCTATTCCGAGCATCGGTGCGTTGCTAATGAGGGGGGTTGTCACCCAAGGAAACCGACCGATCAACTTAGAGGGACTCATTGTGATAGAAAGATGGTCTTATGTCACAAACAATGCTGAAGTACTAAGACCTCAAGGTTGTGTTTATTCAACATGTAGCATTTACTTCACACGGTGGAAGTGGATATAAAGTGTAAGCTGACCTCGTGGAGATTTGTCATATGCCGGAATTGATGCAGCAGCGGGATATATATTGCACCTCGATCATGAACCCTCCTCCGTGCTTGTATCGGTAATCCCGCTCTCACACTTACGGACAAATACTACTAGCAACCTCTGAAATTCATATATTGGTAGATACAGCGTTGTCAAACAGCTTTCAAAGTCGAATATTGTGTTTTGTAACTGTACGTGCTCACGACAAGGCTCCAAGGCTTACGAGTAAAGCACAATGACGTGATAGGCACACAGCGCAAATAGAGAATCAAATAGTAGACCGACCTGAATTCTGAATGATACACTTTTCCAACACTGTAACAATTCCTGCTTGTTCCTGTGCGTAACTGCTTCATAGGATCTGGGGTAGCATTCCAAAGCTTTAAATGTGACTACCCTACATACCCAGCAGTATGGTTGATAGTAGCTGTCAACTTTAGCGGTCCGATATGTCTCTGATTTGTTTCTCGTCTAAATACGACAGGGGAAGTCCAAGTCGCTCACCAAATCTTACTGTCGAAGCGAAATACTCTATGTTAGTATTTGAATGGACTCTCGTTCGGATATCCGATGTCCTAAATGTGATTTATTACTGCGAAACCAGGGGATCTGCCATGCCAGTCGCCTGCAAGCCTCATGATATGAAACCTTGCTCATACACAACGACATAAGAGTTCGAGACCACAATCGTTGTATCCGCATCCCCCCGCGAATATCAAACAACAGGAAACGGAAGAGAGTTCGCATATATTAGGAGTTTGCATCATATTTCACCCTGTTCCATGAGTCAAGCCGGCAAATGTTTGTACCGAGTCTTACCCTGTCATAATGCTATAACAACAAGCAAACAATTAAAACAGGGTCCAAATTCAGATGAAAGAAGCTTTGGATGACGAGGAAGCACGTAATTGTTTCGACGACTAATACAGTAGATATTGGCCTGTATAATATTCGAACGTCTCAACGTCGATTATAAGCGATCGATCGTAATTGCAAGTGGTCGATCCCAAGTTGAAGTAACTAAAATGAGCTTTGACAAGTAGAATTTAATTGGCCTACATATTACGAATTCATGCAATGTCTGTCTGTTTGTTCGGAAGGACAAGGACGAGCGAGCGCTAGATTAGATTAACGTAAGTTACTTAGCTTTTTCGGAAATTTCAACAGGGAAAAAGAAAGCCAAATCTCCGAAGGTGACGTGCAAACCAACAGCCTTCACTTCGTATATAAACGGAAACAGGGAAATTGAAAAAATTAAAATAAAATAAAATAAATAAATAAAATAAAAAATAAGGAATTGACCATGACGAGCGTTTTCAATTAAGTGCAATGAACAAGACTGGGATCTTGCTGGATGATTATGGGCACTTGGTGCAATGTAACCCTGGCAGGGCAACGGCTGAGGACTGGCATTCAATTTCGAGCAAGTACGAATATCATAATGTATGTACATACTTGTTTATGTATGAATGGAGTGTCGTCAATATGCCTGTGAGAATAGCAAAGTCAAGAGGCTTGGACGAATGAGATATAAAATCAACCCTACATTGTCATAGCATGAGAGTAAGATGAAACATGACGAAAAAGAGGCTCGGCGAGAGTGAGGCTCATCATGACAAGTGCTAAAAACAGCGAGTACAGTACTTTGCGTAAGCTTGAGCCGCAAAACCGCCGTCGATGAACAGGATTGACCGATGGATGTGGCGAGTATGTGCGTGCAGAGTATAGAGGCTGTGTTGACAACTCAACCGTGGCGAATGACTGGCATGACAGACAAGAAAGCAATTGTTTGCTGGAGCCTGGACGAATGACTTGAACCTGCATTGGCTGCAGGGTCCAGGCATCTTATTATTAGGTACAGCACAGCACAACAGGTAGGAAGGTTAATTAGGTGACACGCGATACAGAAAAAGGGAGGTGGAAGTTGATGTGATGAGTGAGAACCGACAAGAGCCAGCCGAGACTGAGAGCCGCTTCAGGGGGGGACCCTGGTCGAGATATCTCTTCTAGGCCTGTTGCTGTTGTTGAGACCGGGGTAGCTTCAGCAAAAAGGTCAGAGGCGCATTGTTCTGTGGTGAACTATTGGATAATTTCACGATCAAGACCTTGCTCGATGGAGAGGAGAGACATGACAGATGGTGAGAAGCGGAGACACGAATCGCAGTCATCGAGAAGAGTTTTTTCCCCTTAAGCCGTTACATAGAGGAGATCAATTCCATGATCTTGATCCTCATGCGATGAACGAGGGAGAGTAGATAGGAATTTGAATCGGATCAATGGGCAACGGAAAGGTTCCATGTTCTATCGTGGATCAACTTCAACTCAACTCAGCAGCGGATTGGACGTCTAAAGCCAAGACCCCCCAAGTGTGATAGACGGGCGCTAGTAACGTTTTGACTCTTTTGGTGTGGTGCTGTACAGTTATTTTAGCTTTTGTGGTTGCATGCTTTTCATCAATATGCAAACTAAAGAGTCTGCTTTCGTAGAATAACCATTGACGTTCCAGAAAATGCTTGAATGAGTCGCTAGACACCACGGTAATAGCAGAAGAGAAGAACATCGAAACAAAGGTTCAAAATGGTGCCTACTCCTCCATTCATTGATGCATGTTGCGGTCAAGACTAGATCACGACCAGAAGCGCGGCATTTTAGTGAAGCGAGGTAGATCGTCTGCTTCCCCATCTGTTCCAGTTCAGGTCAGGTCAGTCCGGTCTAGCCTAGGTACAAGTAAATGTTGTACAGTACGGAGAACATACACGAGAGATATGCACAAGCTCAAGCTTGGAGCTCCCCATGCACGCACAACACGAGACAACATAAGTATATCCATTCTCCTCAGATCAACTCAACTCAATTCAATGGAAAGGGATGGGGTCATTCTCGAAATTGCTCCATGAATGTTCTGACCGGCTGCAGGTCCAGGCAGGGTCCTCTTCTTCCGTGCAGAATGAGTGAACCAGAAGCAGATTCTCGCCGACAAGAACCTTGAATCTCAACCATTTGACCCATGTCGATAGCATCACAGACTAGATGATAGACGGTGAATGTTAAGGGACGAACGGGCCCAGTACCGGTACCTGGCGAGAGGCTGGGAAATTGCGTGTTGGCCCAGGTAGAGTTTTGTACCCCGGCTCTGCCGTTGGGGTACGGTACGGTACGGATCCATCCAGAGATACCTCCATACCTGGATAGGACATGTACCTACCTTAGGGCACTCCACAGCTTTAGCGGACAGCGCCGAGTCAAGTCCATCGTTCATTCAATCCATTGGGGAAATCCTGCGAGGGCACAGACGGAGTTTGTCGAATGTCTACGGTATCCATACATAGGATGGACAGTTTAGAGGGAGGGGGATGACATCGTCAAACCGGATCAGTAAGCGACCACCAGACGAGAAGCAAAACACCATCAAAACAAGTACATATCTCTCATGCGAGTTTCTGTCAGGGAAGCCGAAAGACTTGACTCACCGATAAATCTACGTCAATGGCTATGTGTCAAGTGTTGGCTGCATTGTGCAGGTGATAGCACCGAGGCGACAGGCTTTTTTATACAATCATGTCTTTTGGCTTTCGACCCGAGGTAGGATTGTCGTTGCTTTTTCATAAAAAGAGAGAGAGAATACAGAGAATATCTGACACTCAAAGGGGCTCAAGGGGGTTGGCTCAAGGTAGGGAGCTAGAGTAGGTTACGAGAAAGATTCATGGGATGAATGATACTCAACGCCCAAGTAGACATGAACTACCTAAAGTCTAACTCGGCACAGTGTATCGAGAGACTTGGCATGTGTTGGCACTGTTGATCAATAGAAGAACCTCCCATATCATACAGTATGTAACTCGAAAAGTGGCTGCTCATGCTCCGAGAATCCTCAACTCTGAGCCTTGTAGACGAATACTCCTGTTCGAGGTACCCTGTCTTGCCTGTTAGCCTCAAAATGCGTGTACCCAATCCAGGTCCGGCTGGTGCTGAGCTGGTCATCTCCCTAGGCGGCCTGGCCTGGACACTCTGAAAGCCCATGTTGGACGTCGGTTGCTGGTTGGCGTACGGGCGCGGTTAGTGCTAGGCCCTGACCCCTTGAGCACCTACCTAGGGTAAGCTCGCTTGTTCCATCCTGTAGCGCTCTTATCCATGTCCACTTCCATTAGGTTGCCCGCCCTGTGGCCGGGGACCGGGGGTGTTCCCTAGCAGTTCCAGTGGAGTTGGACCGCTGATTTGATATCTGAGTTGCCTGGCCTGGGCTTTTTTTTCCTGCTCCATGAGGTTGCTGTGCTGAGAACTGAGGTAAGACGCAGGTGCAGGTGCAGACCAGGCAGGTACCTAGCCCGGTAGCCCAGGCGGACAAGTAATAGTAAGGTGAGGTGGGCTCCTCTCCCGTGCCGGTTCGGGTCCAGTCTCGTCTGTCTCTTCCACTGCTTCTCTTTCCCCTTTCCCAAACTTGATCTCCCCATCAACGTTACCGACCGTCGTCTTGCTCGCTCTCGCTCTCTCTTGGGGCATTCCCCTTCGATCGACTCTCCCTCCGAATCGACTCGACTTTAATCGATAGCCCTATGAGCTGCCTTTTCTCTATTGTTTTTTGGCATCTCTTCTGTTAATTCTGGTGAGTTGATTTGTCTTTTCTGCTTCTATACTGGGCCTGGCAGCCCGTCTCGTCTGTCTAGGTGGTGGTCTGTTCAGCTGTGTTGTGGTTCGGTCGTCTCCCCGACGAAAGGGAGCTTCCAAGCCCTGGATATCCAACCGTCTTGCTCTGGTCTGCTTCAGATTGCCGTACTCGATCATTCCCTCCAGGCCTTCTCAACCCGACGAACTCTACCGGCGAAAATACAGTATTTGGACCTTTACAGGACGCGTCAAAACGACCATTTCGGCTTCGCCATCAGGGGGCTTTCACATTGAAGCTGCGGCTGGCGGCTGCGTCCCCGGGCCAGAAGTGTCTTTTTTCGTTGCCGCGCCTCCAATCAACATCCCAGCACCTGGCAAAGCAACCCAACTTGGCCAATCTAACCGTCGCCTCATCTTCTTGAGTTGTCCAACCGCGACCAGCACCACTACTTTTGTTTCTCATCCGCTTGCATTCCTGCGTTTTATGCATGCTGTATCCAACATTTCATCAGATTTTGCCAATACTGACCATCATTTTGTGCTCTTTGTTCGTAGGCATCCATTTATTGAGCCTGTTTCGATTCCAAGCACGATTTACGCCCTCATCGCGACGACCGAATCTCCCGTATTTGTTTAAACATAGCATAACGGTGGTCCCTAGACCGCCTCCGCCGCCGAAATGGCTTCGTCATCATCCAACGTCGTCGGTGTTCATTACCGAGTAGGCAAGAAGATCGGAGAGGGTTCTTTTGGTGTCATCTTCGAGGGCACCAACCTCCTAAACAACCAGCAAGTTGCTATCAAATTCGTTAGTCTCTGAATTGCCGAGTGCTTCCTTCTCGCTGTTGAGCTAGCAGTACTGACATGACCATAGGAACCTCGCAAGAGTGATGCCCCTCAGTTGCGCGACGAGTACCGAACGTACAAGATCCTTGTTGGCTGCCGTGAGCAAACCCAGTTTAGATTGAATGTGCCCTTGTGTGCTAACATGAAACCTAGCTGGTATTCCCAATGTTTACTATTTTGGCCAGGAAGGACTCCACAACATTCTGGTGATTGACCTGCTTGGCCCTTCGCTCGAGGATCTTTTCGATCACTGTGGCAGAAGGTTTTCTATCAAGACGGTCGTCATGGTTGCCAAGCAGATGCTCTCAAGGGTGCAGACCATCCACGAGAAGAATCTGATCTACCGCGATATCAAGCCCGATAACTTTTTGATTGGCCGTCCCGGCACCAAGGCCTCTAGTGTGATCCATGTTGTTGATTTCGGCATGGCCAAGCAGTACCGTGACCCAAAGACGAAGCAACATATTCCATACCGCGAGCGAAAATCCCTTTCTGGAACTGCCCGATACATGAGTATCAACACTCACTTGGGCCGCGAGCAGTCCCGCCGAGACGATCTTGAAGCTCTTGGTCACGTTTTCCTGTACTTCCTCCGCGGTGGCCTTCCCTGGCAAGGCCTGAAGGCTGCTACGAACAAGCAGAAGTACGAGAAGATTGGCGAGAAGAAGCAGACTACTGCTATTAAGGATCTTTGTGAGGGCTTTCCCGAGGAGTTCTCCAAATATTTGACTTACGTCCGCAACCTTGGATTTGAGGACACTCCCGACTACGACTACCTTCGCGAACTTTTCACACAGGCGCTCAAGAACACCGGCGAGGTCGAGGATGGCGAGTACGACTGGATGAAGATCTCTAAGGATTCGGGAAAGGGATGGGACTCCAAGAACCACAGCAATGCCTACCTCCACAACCCCAATGTTCGCCCTGGGCCTTCCCAGATGGAGCTGCACAGCGGCCATCGTCCCGGGAATACCACCTCTCACCAACAAGCACAAAACCTTACTGTCGGCCGTTTAAACGCCGCGCAACCCCCTCCTCCCTCTCCGATCAAGCAGATGGGCAAGCAGAGAGATCGGCCAAGCGCCCCCGGCGCATTATCAGCACAGAGGGGGAGCGGGGTTTCGGGTCTCCGGGACATGGCCACGCCCACTGGCTCGACTCAGGCCCAGTTCCAGAACAGTGCCCAGAACCTGCCCCAGCAGCCGAGGACCTCCCAGCAAGGCCCGGCGACCCAGCCCACCCAAGCTAGCGGTCAACAGGCTAACCCTCAGCCTAGTGGCTTCCAGAAGCTTATGAAGACCCTATGCTGTGGTTAACGTCTCTCGATTAATAGCTAAGAATTTTCTTTGTTTCTTCATTGCTGCGGCGTTGTGCTTCAGGATCTGTATACGACGACAGACCGAGTTTGAAGAGGATCGCCACTATTTGTTCCAATACGGGAGATGGTTAGTGACTGAAACACCCGGCAAAGCATGGCCTACCTTGCAGATAAAGGTGCCTGTAGATGCTGGGTGCAGTATCCTTGACGGGACTGGTTTGGGCATGTACCTCTTCCTGAGCCAATCGTTCAAGTGTTATTACTCGCCCAGAGAAGTCACCGTATTCGAACTCGATCCCCATCATCCCGGTACCTTAGAACCCTTCCGCCACCTGTTGGTTCCTGCTACCTGTCAAAAATTCTCTTCAAACTGTCCTAGAGGGAAGCAGACGTGGCTAGGAATCACGGCAAAGGGCTTTCCTTTCTCATGTCTGACAACCATCACGAAATTATACTAAAGCCTCGTTTAATCTTCAGCGCAGCGCAGCACGGCGCAGGGAGACGGTGTAGGGCAGCATTTTTGGGTCTGGTTGGGTGTTTCTTCTCTTATTTCTTATGATGCTGTCCATAATATCTGTGTAATCACCACGCGAGACGAGAGGGATCATGGGGTGGCCCGACGGTGCCCAGTCTTGCCTGGTGTAGATGGAAAGAGCAGTTAGCGTGGGGATGAAGTTTGCAAGTTTGGTGATTTGTTGTGAATGAAGATAGAGCACTATAGGGAGTTCTCGTTTTGGCAATTTTTAATGGGAAAACAAAAAGGCGTCGCCATATTTATCACTGTTCCCCTGTTCCAATTCTGCACGTATACAAGTAATCGATATGTAATAAACATCATCATGTATTTGTAACATTACACGCCTCTTAATCAACGGTAGAGTAACTGCCAGTCGTAAATCTACTGCCTATCGAATCCCCTTTTACCCTTTTCTAACACGCAATCCCATCAACAACTTGGCTCAATGTACAACTTCGTGGCTGTACTTGAATTGTCAAAGCTAAACATCCAATTCGCAAACAAACGATTTATTTGTGGACAGTTTAGGTCAGCTTCTGCTTGATGAAGAAGGATCGGAGATGCGAGAGCTGCCATGTGCAAGTAATGCCAAGGACAATAAGCTGAATAACAATCCATCGGATAACCCGGGCATTTGTAGACTCGGACTGGTCTCGGAACTCAGCCTCTCGTTCCTATATATCTGGTCAGTTCGAAATCACTATAGTAATGCCGAAAACCCGGATAACACTTACACGCTGAAAAACCTGTTCTCTTCGAATATCAGCAAGACGGGCGTTGAGGTCCTTAACGCGCGATGTGATATCCTGAATCTTGTCCTTATCGCTGCTCTCAATCTGGTTGGTCTCGCCAATTACGAGGTCGAGGTTAAGCTTGATACCACCGTTAGGGTTCTTGGCAGAGAGCCATGAGGTGCGGCCAGAGCTGGATGACGGGGTGAAGCAGATCTTGTGGTCGCCAGCATCGGCAGCAGAGAAGGTGAAGCGACCGGAAGACAGTCCACGTTGGGAGACAACACGGTGGTCATTGTCGAAGATTTCCTGCTACTTGTTAGTGAAGGGTTTATATATGAACAGCTGTGTAAGATGAACATACATCAACATTGATGTAGATGCTGATTCCGTCATGTTTGACCCAGGCTGATACTCGCTCGTCCCACTCCTCGGCGGTGTAGTGTCCGACAACAAGTGTGTCCTTTGGAAGCTCTTCGTAGAAACACTTGGGGGTTGTGCCGTCGATGAAGAAGTGCAGCGCATTCACAGCGGCGCTGAGCGACAGAACAGGAAGTAGGAACTTCATGATGGCGACTTGTGTTGCACAAATGGATTCGGCGCAATCGAAAGGCTTGGTTTATTTTCGGGGACGAAACTTTTGTCGATGTGCAATAACGAAGTCGTATCGTTGAAAGTCAATGGTTGGGAAGTATTGTAGCTGTCCCCCTTTGGCTCTGGCTTTAGCACTGGCGCCCGCGAAGCTGCCACGTTCAAAGATCGGCTTTGGGTCAGGGGTGTTAAGCAACGTCACGTGGAGATAACGATTCCCGATCCTGGAGAGAATGGAAGCAGCGCATCTTTAGTTACTTTACTCAGACCATCTCCAAATTTCAACGCGTCCAACGAAAAGACCGGTTCGAACCCGACGAGAAAGTTGGGAACAAAACTTAATAATATCGAGCACGACTATAAAACGGGTAGCCGGTTTTGATGCTTTTGGTGATGAAAGGTCGAATCTAGAGGTTCTTGGACCAAGCAACTTTCCATTTGTTTACCTGCCTCGCCTACGATATACGCCAAACATGACTTCTTCCGACGTACGCGATGTTCTCAATTTGGGGGATGGAGCTGCTGGTCCCCGACCGAACAAGAAGCAAAAGATTACTGCGCCCAGACCAAACTTGAAGGGTTTGGCGCGTGAAGTACACAATCTTGGCGGCGACAATCCTATCGCCATCGTCCCCGAAGTCACACATTTTAAAAAGCGGCGCTTTGCCAACCGAAAACCGGCTGCTAGATGGGAAATGCGTCCATTCAAAAATTCGGCGCGCGGCGATTCCGATTTCATTTTGCGACATTGGAGGCGGAAGGATGAGAAGCAAGAGGAGAATGATGTATCGCAAGAACAGACCAGTCAAGGAGAGCAATCGCAACCGCCCAAAGAAGGGCTCGAGGATTCTGCTTTTGCAAAGTACAATGTGCAGGTCTCGGTACCACAGTACAGTGAGGGGCAGTATCAACAATCTCTACAACATGTTGATTGGACCAAGGAGGAAACGGATTATCTGTTGGAGCTAGCACAAGACTTTGACCTTCGATGGCCCTTGATTTGGGATCGATACGAATGGAATCCTCCAGCCACTAACGGGGAGGCCGATGCTGACGGTGACGAGAGCAAAGCTATTGTACCGGCAACAAGGTCCCGGACACTGGAAGACCTCAAAGCGCGGTATTACGAGGTTGCTTCGAAGATGATGGCGGCGCAGAAACCCGTGCAGTACATGACACAACCCGAATTCTCCCTCCACGAGCTTATGGCACACTTCAACCCTCAGCAAGAAAGGTTGAGAAAGGAGTTTGCGCTGAACGCCTTGACACGGTCACGCGAGGAAGCCCGCGAAGAAGAGTCGCTCTTGCTGGAGATTAAGCGTATACTGGCACGCAGTGAACGGTTCAACGACGAGCGGCGTGAGCTGTACAACCGACTCGACTATCCCAGATCGGACACAGATATCAATGCCTTCAAGTCCTCTGCTGGTCTACAAAATCTTTTGCAAAATCTAATGACCGCCGACAAGACCAAGAAGCGCAAGTCGCTCATGCCAGGCGACGGCACCAGTCCTTCTGGTACCGCACCCCCACAAACAGCTGCTGCTGCCTCTGCTGCTGCCACGGCTGCCGCGGCAGCACAAGAGGCAGGGCGACGCGAAAGCACAGTTGCATCTACTGGACCCCGTGAATCAACCGGCCCAGCTGCTACGCCGACAGCTGCAAACAATAAGAAAGGTCAGCAACAGCAACAAGAACGACGCAAACTTACAACTCAAGAAGAGCTACTATATGGTGTCACTCATCACGACCGATTGGGATCTGGGCCAACTTTCCGTACCGAAAAGATCAACAAGTTATTCTCGCACAAGTCCAATCAGCAGCAAATGCGCATCACAAACGTCCTCAACGAACTGGACGTGCCTAGCAAGCTTATTATGCCTACCGCAGCGACCACTCACCAGTATGAACAGCTGCTTGCTGCAGTCAACAGCCTGCTTGATGCTCGTAAGGTATCGGACAAGCTTGACCATGAGATCAAGACTGAGCAGGCAAAGAAGGCGGAGCGCGAGAAAGCTACGGCATCCGAGTCCACCACAGGTAAAGACGCTGCCGAACAGGAGAAGAAGGGTGGTGAGGATTCAGAAGCCCTTGCAGCCACCGCCACAACGGAAACAAGCAAAGGAGAAACAAATGGCAACGCCACATCTGGCCTTGAAGATGAGAACAAGGATGCCTCAGAAACAGTAGCCCTTACTGCCTCGACCCCGGTCGCTTCAAACAAGGAGACGGAACAAAATACTGAAACCGACAAGAACGAACGCCCCAGCAGTAGTGGTGGAAGACAGAAACGAAGTGCTAGTGTTCTTAGCAGCGTCAGTGACAAGAGCAACAAGCGGCAGAAGAAGTAAGATACTGGAATGTACCGTCCAAGTACCACAGTACATCGTTCTACGCGCCAGTGACCTGCTGCACGTAACTAACTTCAGCAACGTTCCTGCAGGAACACAGGGATTTCTGAGCCGGCATGGCAGCAAGATCTACCAGGTTCGGCAGTCGTTGGTTTGGGATCCGTTATACGCATGAACCGGGCTTTGGCGAGACAGGGTATCACATGAGCTTGATGTGTGGGCAAGATAGATATATGGCTGTTGAGACCAGAAGTCTTACAGATCTTGTCTTCTGAAACATATCATATCGTGTTGAAGCGCCGTGAGTGGGGACTCCCGTGTGACTGTTCAAAGTCTTGCATCAGCATTAGCTTACACCCTCAGGGGCGAAGTTAAGTGAGGGTGTTGATGTCAACACATGGGCGTCCTGACTGCGTGGGGTAGACAGAAGATGCCATCCTCATCTTTGAGCTTGCATCGGAGTGCTCATTCAGCGAGTGTAGTTGGTACAGCCAGAGATCTTGACGAATGAAGGACACCGTGAGTGATGCAATGGGCGCTAGGAAGCGTGCTAGATACCAGGGATGACGTTGCGTTAAAGAATCTGCAGTTCATCAGCGGCTGCAGTGAGCCTATCTCTTAATATAGCAACATGTTTCTAAAATAGTCAACGCATCGCCCCTGAAGGTAATCTAACCCCCCTGGTTCAGTAAGACCCCTGGAGAAGAACGTGGCTAGGAGTGAGCGTAGGGAGGGCATCCGGCATCTCGGGCCCGTTTGACTTACATCCAACGTCCTTGTTGTCATCCCTCTGCTTGCCTAAACAGGCCTCGAAGCGCCAATCGAGTGGTTCAGATCGACTTGGATAGCGCTGCCGTTCCTTCGGAACCTGCGTCTTTGGCGCCTTGGAGACTCAGGATGGGGCGTGGCTCCTGAAATAGAGAGGGTCTGCATGGCGTATAGATCACAGGAGCCTCAACGAGGGCTATCACTTGGGGGAATGAAGTCATCTTAAAATCTATTATGAGCGAGACGCCCAGTGCCTTTGCTGCATGATGACAAGCGAACGCCGTGGGTGGGCGTCTATAGCCTAACAATAGAACAGATTCACTACTTCTCAGCATGCAAGAACGATGATGTGCATCAGGATATCTGATCTAAGATGAGATTCACCCTAGCTAAGCGCCAAGATCATGATTATTTTGAAGAACTGCGCGATGAAAATAGACTATGCAGATGCAGGGCCGGCGCTTAGCTGGCGGTTAGCTGTAAACTCGTGAAGCACCATTGGATATAGGACCTGTAAGACTAGGGCCAATGCCGCTGATATATTTTTAGATGAAACGAAGGCGATATATTTAGAAATCCAATTCTGAAATATATTATATCGTAGTCCTGAACGATAAATATCCTTGTGGTGTTGAGGCTCTTTGATGTGACGTCTATTGCATCTAGTAGCACGCCTTGTGATTGGCTAACTGCCTTGTCAACCCACGACTTCGCGAATCGATCAAACCGATACTCATGGGCCGACATGTTCTAATAATGGCATCTCTACTGAATAACAAGACTCCTCCCACTATGGAATAATAGCTGGCGTTTATTATAGGGCTGATATCGTATGGTCGCTCACATTGGTGATCGTATCCATGCATGCTCGGACATGCAGTCAAGATCCGACATATACACCGGAAAGACATCTCCAATCTGATATTATTCAGCTGACGAGTACGAAGTGGCGAGGCTGGACTCGGCATTATCTTAACAGGTGTCTCTTCTCTCTGCTCAAGCTCCAGTAGGGGATAAATCGCTGTCGTTCGGAGATGAGGTGACAGCAAAAGTGTGCACCCTCGATACGCAAGCAACCAACACAATGCATATTATTTCACATGCGCCACCGCGGCGTACAGTAGAAGAACAGTACTGGCGATGGATATCCGATGCACGATTCGAAGGGGGTGGGGGAACAGGAGCAGCAAGCAAGCAAGGAGTTAATACGAAGAAGTATAACTCGACCAACACCAACTAGCCACCAACAACCTATCTGAGACTGTTTGCAACCATGTCATTGATTGCAAGGCTACTTGCTGGACCCAGGGTATGGCTCAAGCTGCCAGCGACCGTCATGCCTGTCTCTCAATGTCTTTATTTTCGCAGACAATGGCGGCATCTTGAGCTTATTCTTCTCAAAATAACGAATTGAATCCAAATTTCTGATCCCACGGATTTATCGAGGAAAGGCGGCTTGCTTTGCTGCAGCCAACAGGGTCAAGCAGTGTGAAAGTTGAGCCGGAGGAACCTTTGGACACACTAGATCTTGGCAAACCAGGATGCAACTCGGCAGTCTCGTGCCTTCAATAGGTATTATAACTGTCATGACAAGCACAAACTTACGGATACAGTCCGTCATGTTCCCTACCTGGCAGCGTCAAGATCGCCAGTGATGTTATCTCTATGGGTAGTCACAGGTTGAGTGTTTTACCCACAGCGGTAGTACCCAGACCCGCAGCACGGAATAATTCTTCCAATCCAAAATTCGTTTCGACTTTATCGTGATGATCAATCATTGGACCGCTCAACAGGAGTGACTCAACCATTTACAGTACGACCGTTCCAGGTTTGGATCCTGCAGGCCCACGGGCTCGTTCTCTCGTTGGTGTCGCTCATGAAGAATACATATTCGCACAACACGACATAGAATGAACACCCTTGTAATTGTCTGAAGTTTGACTAATGCCCCTGGTCAGTGGAATGAGGTGAGGATATCCACCGTTCGAATTGACTCTCCGCTTCCCCGCGCTTTCGCGTGCATCAAGAGCTGCAGAGTCGTTATCGCGAGGTCGTAGCCAACACAGCGGTGTGCATTTGGAAACAACAAGTGCAGTAATACAGACCTGACTATTACCTGCGCGGTCATGGATTCGCAATCAGAGGCGCTAAAACAACAGCATTGTCTTTGGGCCCTGAACTATCTGATGTGACAGCTTTGGATCACAGAGAACAAAGCCCCCTGTTCCAACAAATGGCCAATCACAACTGCTAAATGGGCTGTGCCCATCACAACTTGACCAAGACAGACGGCGGCGTCCTTCGAGGTCTCGGAAAAGTTGACTATTCGCATCATAGACAAAATACCTCGTTCAATTCAAACCTGTCTTCCAAGCTATACCATTCTGCCGCCCTAAGCTTTTGTCTCGTGTTGTCTTTCTGCCTTCCCCTAAAAGGGTGGTACGGCAGGTGACCCATCTAGGTACTTGAGACCCTCGACAGCCTGACGAATGTGAAAAAAAGGAAAGGATTTGACTTGAAAGCGATGAGCTTATGGCAAAGAGAGGCAAGGGAGAGGAATATTTTGCATAGGATTGTTGGCCATGAGCTCAGCAATGATTTGCTAGCATACTAGGCAGTGGACGAAAATAGGAACATCGGCATTGGTCGAGCCAATCATTTCTGTTGATAAACAGTACTTCAGCGTTATGCCGTTTGCCGTCCATTAAGTAGTCGAAGCTTGTTGGGTGGACTCCCAGCACGGCGACGTGACAATATGATGAGTTGGGGGTTTCTAGACTAATTAAGTACCTTGCTAGGAGTAGATTATCTCAACAAACCCATAGATGTTTCGTGCTTGGATGGAGGATGTAGCCTTGAAACCGGTCCTTTGCGCTGAAGATGTTTTTCTTTTCTTTTCTTTTTTGAGTTGTGAGCAAGGCGTAGTAGACCAAACCGAGCAACTCCAAGTGACCCTCATGTTGATCAAGCCCCTGTATCAAGCAAGGTGACAGTGGTCTCAGTGTTGGGTGAGGCCGCCAATTCGTGGTTGTTTCGGGCCTCCGCGTACATCCGTCACAGAGAGGATTCGAGCGAGACGCGCGCCAGCCTCAACTCTTATGCCAGTATTCGTAATGAGCAGGGTTATATCAAGGTCAGCGAGTCCCGTCGTATATGTGTATGCTCAACAGATGCTATCGCATGTCTCGCTAAGTAAGTTCTGTAAGTCCTGGCATTTGCTCAAGCGCTATGATGTTCCACGCTCCAAGTGGACCGAAGGTATCTGAGCTCGGGTCCGGGTCAATAGTCCACTATTGGGCTCTGAGTTATGGCACAGCCGCGGACGGCGGGCGAGTGACACGAGACAATGGTCTTAGCGTGTTAGACGCGGCGTCAATGGGTTCTGTCTCGTCTAAGGTCTGAACAACCACACCCTGGTAAAAGCCCTGATCCGGGTTCGAAGCACCGTTACTGATTGGTTGCTGGGGCGAGAAGGCGCATGTACACCCATCCGCCGATATGCGGTGGACGGTAGGTTAACGGCCTGGTTGTGCAACGTTCGCTTTTTGGAGCCGGTGTCGCTCAGAAGTACCGTAGCTTTAGGGTACTCTAGACATTTAACATGCAACACACCTGAACAAACGAGCTTTGAACAATATGTTTTAAGACTCAGAAGTTAAATCAGGTTGATGGAGTGCTGTGGAAAAAATGGATCGATGCACAGGCTCTTGATTTGTGCCTTCCTCCATCTCCGTTAGGGAAAGTTAGATGCACTACACTACTAGTCCAGTGCCGCGGCAAGAGCGAGTGGAGGCGGATGGTTCTCCACTCAACCGTACCGCAGGGAAGGGGCCGGCGAAGGCTCTAAGCTAACTACAAAGACACTAGTACAGCTTCCAATTTAGGCTGGCAGTTCGTCGTTGTTCAAGACAGCACCAGGACTAAGAAAAGCAGGTGCGAACAATCTCAGCCTATTGTCACTTATTAAAGAGCCGGAAAGGACGAGAGTTTGGGATACATGCATCAACTGATAAGTCTACTAATTAGAAACAAGCCTTGAGCAGTTGGTCTCAGCGAGGAACCAATATAGGTACCTAGGTAGAGAAGACATATTGGGGATATCACAGTACTTGTACTTTGGGTAGGTACTCCTTCTAGGTATGCATGGTGAAGTTGCGAAAGTGATAATGATATTAATAGTTCCCTTCGCCACCTCCAATTGGAGAAGGTAGTAGTCGACTTGGAGACGTCTCTTGTTGACCCAAAGACATTGTTTCAGAGCAGCAATGGTGGTCGATTCCAGTAAAATTTGACGTTAACTACTAAGGTATCCGTACGGATAGGTTGTCGCCAATACCTAGCGAGATTGCACCCCTCAAGAAGAAATGAGATGCGCTAGACTGGCTGGCTTAGGTACGGAGTATTGATTGTGTCATATGAAGGATTCTTCGGCTAAGATGGTTTAGAGTCGCGCGACTAAGTCTCGGCAGGCGTCAGTTACAGGCGTCCGTGAGGGAGACGGAGGTTTGCATGTCGCCGCCCTCTTGACTCTGACAGTAACACTGATCCCTCTGAATACGGGTAAGGGTCGCTTATTGGATCCGGTACCATTACCCCAATGGCGATCGTTGCGCGGGTACTGTACACGTTGGAGGTCGCGGGTTATTACCGCTCCAGGTTGAGGACAAGACTTCGTCTGCTCATGGCTCATGAATCATATGTGCAGTCAAGTGAAGTGGTATCAGCGATGAACCGGCTGCGCCTGGAGTTTCTTGATTACTGTAGAATATAACATGAAAGAGTTGGCAAAGACGCTGACAATGGCGGTTGGTGGATGGTACGTAAGTAGTGTTGATGACGATGAAGCTAGCAAAAAGCAACGAGAAAAGCTTGTGAAAGGCGCATCCCCAACCCCAGGTGCAGAGTTTTTGCCAAGATCAGTAGATTTACATATCGTTAGTGATTGATATGCAGCGGATGGATGTTCGCGGCACAGTTCTCCGAGGGGTCACTGTCGCGCGTGAGATAGACGAGATGACTCAGATAATTGAAACGACCAACAATTACCTGGCTATTCAAGGCCGACAGGGTACCTATATTAGTTTTCCTCAGATCAGAACATTGCCGTCAATTGATGAAACCTTGAATTCGAGCCTTCTCTCTTTGCCAACTGACCTCGCTTGAGTATCGTCACCTAAGACAACCTCAATAGTCGACATCAATTGTTCTCATATGAACACTTATATAGTATACACATGCCATGCCGTGCTCTGCTTTGCTGTGCTATTCTATGCCATACTCTTGCTTAAGTTCCAGCCTGGAGACCGCGGCAGAGCAGCGTAGCACGGTCCGTGATCCGCACTTGAAGCGGGCTGACTAAAGAGACGCCCCGTGTTCTCGTCAAAGCTTCCCCTGTCAGTTCTCGACTCGAGAGACTTGCACTTTGGGCGGTCGAGGGAGCCCTGTCGTCAAACTACCACTACCTAGGGATCGCTGAGCCATAGGCCACGCGACTGGCCACAGGTAGAGGCGCCCAGTGAGGGTTGGACGCGCCAGAGCAACCAAGAATGTGGGAGAGCGCAAGGTAGCGCCAGAGCAGAGTCTTTCGATGAGGGGGAGACTCACAAGCGAGACGCCAGCGTCAGCACCAGAACCAGTTACAGTAAGGAGCGAGAGGGAGCATACATGGAGCATGTATAGTACTGTATGTATCCATAGAAATACCTAGCGACGGACAGATTCCGCCCTTTTCAATAAGTACCAATGCTTAACTGGGCCTTCTCCAGCACTGGAAACACTGATATCCATCGATGGGATCCGTTATAGAAACTCCATCTTGACCGCTAATGACCGGCTGTCTATGCGATTTATTCTCTTGAACGTGTGTCGGGAAATGACGTGATATAACCGATCACAGCTGGTAATAGTCATCTACTGCTACGGATGTGGCAAAGCTTTCAGTCAGGCATTGCGGTGCAGTAGGTACGGATAGCCAGTACGGTCAGTATTGGGCTGAGGTTGTGGTTGATAACTTGATGAGATGTTGCTCAGACCCTTGAAGGGAGCAGAACAAGGCAGGGTCATGCTTTGCAGCCTTGGGTAGGCACTTTACTTTAGACTGTAATTCAAGCAGGTAGGTACCCTGGGGTTGCGTGAAGGTACCTGTCGACTCGGAGGTACCGCACTTGTAGCCGAGTGACGCCGTGTGAAGCGCCACGCCGCCGCGACTTCGGAGGCTCGAGTTGACGTGAGTTGCGACCTCGAAGGCATTGCTTTTGGGTAGCAAATTCTTGGAGCTATTGTTGCAAGGCACCTATCATTCGTTCATCCGTTCGTTGTCTGATGCCGCCACAAGAATACTACAACAGCCAATCTTTAGCTCAGCCGCCCGCTCTTTGCTAACTGCGTTGTAGCTCTTATAGGACATGCCTATGGTTTGGAGCACGACACTAGCTCGCCCCGTCAACTCACGCGCATAGCAATGAAGAGCTAGCTTAGCTTCAATTCAAGGACACTGTTGGCACTTGAAGTATGGCTATGACCAACGACCACGTCTATTATCACAAGTTGCCTTGCAAGGACACCAGAAACAGAAACGGAACCACCAACACCAACCGCGCGCCCCGTCCGCTTGCCTGCAGCACCCTACCCACCTTTCTTTGTGTCCGTTTCCAAATTCAAGGGTCCCCTGGCCCCCAAGCTCTTGATCTATATACTCACCCCTCCCTTGTTGACCAAGTTGAGGGTGAGGATTACAAGTCAGTACAACGCTATTCTATTTCGAAGTCTCTCAAACTCACATCGAAATCCGTCCCTCACATCATTTCACTCATGACTGGATGCTCTGCTTCGTCGTTGAACTGATTTGGATGGTCGTCAAGCTGAAACAATTCGAGCGCTTCTGGTGTTACTCGAACGTATTGTCCGTCTACCTAAGTAGAGCAATGCTTGTTAATCTGTATTCGTGGTACCGTTATCTGCTTGTCTCCAGCTGTGATGTCGTCCATTCACTGCCGCTGTCTCTCGCTCTCGCTCTCTTAGCTCTGCCTTAGCTTGTTGACCTGATCTTACTCGGGTCTTGAGTCTTCCTTCCTCGTACCTGCTTGCCCTCAGGACCCTTGCTGGGGCTCTCTCTCATATCCATTCTCTCCTTCTTCGGGGTCTTCTGTCCCGTCCCTCTCCTGCCTTGCGTCTGTTCGTCTGTTCGTTCGCTGGTCCCTTCCTTCCCGACACGCCCTCATCATCTTGCATCTCACTCTGAATCTCGATCCTTCGTCTTCTTTCTTCTTCCCCTTCTTCCTCTTTTCTCCTACCCTCCACCAGAAAGG
>QGED01000129.1:0-182793 GCA_004367475.1 Fusarium camptoceras | reverse complement strand
TGAGGCTTCCGGAAGACCCAGCCGCGTTTGTAGTTCGGTTGGGACTGAACTGACGATTCGTCGCTGAAAATGATCTAAAGTTGTCCGGAAGTCAGTGAACGATTCCCGAGCGGCGTCCATACGCGAACTTCAAAACGACAAACCTCCAATAATTCGTTAATATCTTCCCGCCAAGCTTGATACCATGAAAGTCGCTGTCGTGCAGTTTTATTTGATAGTGGTATCCTCTGCATAGCCCTCCATTTACGACCATAATGCCTCCTGATAACACAGCGTATTGTTGTTCGTAAGACTTGACTACCTAGGAAGTTAACAAGTGATTCATATGTAATCCGACGGTCCCGTTTAAGAGATATTAGTACGTACCGAATCTGCTGGAACGAGAGTTTCTTTGGACGCCCGGTTCGACATTTTTTATCCAAGGTTCGTTGAGTTTTCCAGCGTTGAACTATTTCGTGGATGGTTGATGGTGAACATCCCACCTCGGTGGCGACAGAGCGGTATGACCTTCCTGTCTCCACAGCCTGCACAATAAGGGCCCTGATTATCTCGCTATATTCATAATTTCGCTGGTGACGAGCGCATAGAATAGATAAAATCCCGGGTTCTTGCAACATATTTTTATTTGCACAATAGACGTTGAAAGGTAGAGCATACGTATGGAATTTTACGGTGGAATACCGGTTGGCGGGGCAGCGTTCGGAGACTTTTGGACACTAATTTTAGCAAACTTATGGGGCTTCATAACTTGTAATGTTTTATGATGGGTGGTCATGATGAAAGGCCAGAAACCGAGATTGCTATCGACATGCACAATATTTACTCCATCAGATACTGGAGAATAACTTGAGTCATTCAATATGAAGATCGCTATCATCTTCATATAAAACATAGATAATTGAACAGGAGATTTTTGCTTGTACAGTACTGTACCTCTATGCAAGGAGTTGGTGCACGTCACGTGTAGGCAAGACAGCTTGCGATTGAATAGATTGATCGCCTATAAGTTTAAAGCTATCAACTTCTCCCCTAGTCCAATTGATTCTGCTTATAACAAGCAAGAATGCAACCTGCTTTTGCTATTGAATGGCATCCTTAACGGCCATTGAATAACATCAGAGCCGCTCCAATAAACAATCTCCCCGAGTCCCTGAGTCCCGAGTCCGAGACACCTCACGTCACGTCCCGCCTACGTCTCCGAAGCCATCCCTTTCAACTCCAAACCTTCAGTCTCAACTCAGCGCTTAAATGGTCCACCCGAAACCCGAAGATGGGCCAAGCGCCCCGGTTGAGACTTTTGCGCAAACAAGCATAGAGCTCACACTCGACGATAGCGACGACGAGGATCTCCGGTCGATCGTTGGTAGTGGGTGCGATGTATACGAGCTTCGCGATAGGGACACAAGTAGGGATCGCAACGGTAGCGCCATATGGGATGCTGAAGCTGGCGATGACGAGGATGTGGACCGTCCTCTTGTTGCAGGCCGTTCACGGAGTCCTGGATCTGTAGCGAGCTTCCAACTATATACCCCAGACGAAGAGCAGACAGTCCGGAGGAAGTTTGATCGCAAGCTTGTTTTATTCGTAGCTCTCCTTTATATGCTGAGCTTTGTCGACAGGTCAAGTATGAAACAGGGACCTTCTTCGCATCTACAGAACGCTAACACATCCATTCAGATATCGGCAATGCTCGAATAGCAGGCATGGATGAAGACCTTCAATCCGATCCACCCCGTGATGAGTGGTATCAATGGGCTTTGACGGCATTCTACATTACGTATATCGCCTTTGAATGGATGTCGTTGCTGTGGAAGCTCATCCCCGCACACATCTTTGTGTCTATGGTAGTCTTGACCTGGGGCCTCATGGCGTCTCTTCAGGCCGTTGCTACGTCTTACCCCATGCTGATTGCGCTGCGTGCTGTTCTGGGCATTGGCGAGGCGGGGTTTACTGGTATTCCGTTTTACTTGAGCTTCTTCTTCAAACGCGAGGAGCTTGCATTCCGGACTGCTATTTTCATATCTGGTATGTCTTCATCTTGATACAGGTTTGTATTGTAAAACTCCCAACTAACCATGATAGCCGCACCTCTGGCCACGACCTTTGCTTCCACCCTTGCCTGGATCATTGTCAAGTTTGCTTCACTTGGCCCTATCGCCCCGTGGCGTCTTCTTTTCATCATCGAGGGGTTTCCTTCTGTCATCGCATCTGTAGTCGCCTGGAACGTCATCCCAGACTCACCCCAAACTGCCTCCTATCTAACCAAGCGTGAGAAGAAAGTCGCTCGTTTGCGCCTCCGAAGCGAGCTGTCCGCGTCCACATCCACAAACGCCAAACCTTCATCCGGTCTCAAGGCTCGCGATGTCTTTGCCATTTTCCGTGATCCTGTAGCTTGGATTACCGCCACCATGTTCTTCCTTACCAATATGGCCTACTCATCACTTCCTGTCTTCCTCCCAAAGATCCTTACTGAGATGGGTCACGATACCCTCACCTCCCAGGCACTCAGCGCCCCGCCCTACTTAGCCGCCTTTGTCATCGTTCTTTTCACGGCTCATATGTCTGATCGGTTGTGCACTCGCACCGTCCCTTTAATATTTCACGCTCTCGCGTCCGCCAGTGGCTACGCCATACTCGCCCTGGCCAAACCCCTAAACTTACCTAATTTCATCCGATATATGGCTGTATATCCTGCCGCGATAGGCTTCTTCAACGTCGTCACTCTCATCATCACGTGGAGTATTAATAACCAGGCCAGTCAGAGCCGCCAGGGCGGTGGCTTTGCCCTCCTCCAGCTTGTCGGCCAATGTGGTCCGCTCGTGGGCACTAGGCTATACCCCGACCGTGATGCTCCTTATTATGCGCCGGGAATGAGCACTTGTGCGGTGGCGATGCTCAGCGTTTCCATCCTAGCATATGCTCTTCGCTTTTATCTAAAGTGTCAGAACCGGAAGTTCGATCGAGCTGAAAGCGAACATTTGGAGGGAGGCGATGAGGTAGAGGAAGAAGGCCTTGTCGGTTCTGGGAGGAGAAAGGTGACGGGCACCTCCTTTCGATATATGCTATAGTACAATTTTTAACTCTCTCCTGTAAGTCAGCTTTCGACGAACGGATACAGCGATATAATATCAATATAATGAAAGACTCAATTAGTAAACTACCTGCAATCTGTGCTTCTCACTGGTACGATGATAACTCCTTCGCCTTCGCCTACTTCGTTCTAAGAAGCTGCAGTGGTAAGATGCTATCAATCCCTGGTCTGATTCCCAAAGTGCATCTATTCGGGAGCTTGATACTTCTCAACGCCAGCCTGCCACCAAGATTTATGCTCAGAATCGTGTCGGCGAAAGCCTCTCCCCATCGAGAAGTGCGACCTCTCTTCATGCTTGTCTTTTATCGAATCGTCAGGATTGAGTTTGCGTCGCAATGCTTTCCAAACTGAGTGGTGTTTCTTTTGGTCTTTGCGTTGTCGTTTGATGTTCTCACGAGCTTGGCGAAGCTTGTCCCAGCCATTGCTGCAAACATTGACTGCTAGCTTCTTAATCTCAATACGGGATCGTTTCACGCCCTCAGAAATACTTCGAAATGAGATGCCCGAAGGTTTTCTTTTCTTTGACCTAACGATCTGAGGTAACTTTACCGAAGGGCTGGGGCTTTCGGTTTGGAGTCTGCCATGAGCTGTTACTCTTCTTAGTGTCTGCATCTCTGAGCATCCGGCAGAGCTTTCTGCTGAAAACTCGCTCTCGTGACTAGCTTCGCTATTGTGCGGAGCTATAATGTTCAACATCAAATCTTCCGAACTCGACAGGACTTCAAAACGATGATACGAGGGTGTCGGCAGGCGTTGGAGTTTTCCGACAGTTCCTGCAGCATTCTCCAACGCTTTGTAGGTGCTTCCTTGACTTACAACCCTTGTAGCATCGGAGGAGCTGGACGATGACCGGAGGCCGGACAAACGATCATTTGTGCGGCTATACTTCTCCAGGTCACCAAGAGTCGACAAGGGGGTGTGCGAATCTGATGGAGAAGGCACGTTAGGGGATCGGATACCATCTTCAGGATAAGAAGAAGATGTGCTTCTTGCACTCTCCTGTCCAGGCTTGTGTTTTTGTGTAAGCTTAGGCTCAGCTATGAGCCCTAGCACAGGCTCTGGGGAGGATGTTTGAGATCTGAGATGCCTGAGATCCTCTCGTACCATTTCCAGGATAGAGACCTGATCTGCGACGACTTGAGATGCTGATCGTTTAGTGTCTGGCTCCTCAGAAGAGCCGTTCAGCTGTGCACCTTCGCGAAAATGATCATGATGGATATCGGGCATGGGATTGCGACCCCAGAGAAAGGTGCCATTGCTGATAGTCTTTGGTCTCAACTCAAGTGTGTTTGCATCCACGACCGAGGGAGGTTGAATTTTTGAAGGGGCATCACGCTAAGATGCTTCTGGCTTAATATTCTCGAGGTTCTTGGGCTTCTTTTGAGCATCAAGGGCTCGCTTCTTGACATTGAGGTCACTCTTGCGGGGACTGGAGACCGTTTGACTGTCGTATAAACCCTTGGTGGCTGCGGCAGGGAGCGTGGGAGCTCTGGAGCGCATGGGAAGAGTGAAGCCGGGATTCATGATGGAATGAATAAATATCAGCTTGTTACCAAAAAAAGAAACGGCTAAATGCTGATGGATTATCGAGATTGGTGGATGGAATGAGAAGTGTGAAAGATGGGGGTTTAGGTGCGGGAAGCATAGCGTTACTGAGTTTGTTATGGCTGAAGCGTCTACGACATCGCAACTACCTTACCTTTTGAATCAGATATAAGAAATAGAAGGTGCGAAGTCTGGATGCTGCAAGCGCCGCTGCCGTTCCTTCTGCTTGGCCATAAATGACTTCATTTCGGGATAACCGGTGGCACCTGTATCATAACACCAAAAAGGTTGTAACCGCCAGAATTATTTGATGCTTCATGACCGATTTCAACGGCAAAAAAACGAATCGGAGGGCGTTGGGATTGCTCCCGCCAGGGCTTGAACCTGAGACCTTCGCATCACTGAATATTCAGATTGAAGTATTAGTACGACGCTCTAACCAACTGAGCTACGGAAGCCTTCCAATTCGATGGAAAACTACCCAGCAGCCACTACACAAGAAGTGCTAACCAGTTGAATCGAGGCAAAGATGGAAATGCATTGCTACGATAAATTGACAAGATGAATTAAGTAGGTAGGTGGATAGGTAAGTAATGAACGCTCTAGTTGGCCTTATTAGTTCCTTCTCATATTCCTTCCAGTTCAACCCCCTCAAACATGATATTACCCCTCCTCTAGCACCAAATTGTGCATCGTCATCACCAACATCCCACCTCGGATTAGATGCTCTACCCATAATCACTTAGGATCTCGGACACAGTTAGTGCATTTGGCGCATGTAAAATGAGTAGCTACAGATCCAAGGCTATCGGATCCGGAAGGTGACTTCTCATGGAGAAGCTTGGATGAACCCTTTTCGATCTCTGGCCAGGCAAAGATGTTTAGAGGGACACATCTGTTCTTAAATCTGATGGTTTATCTCATGTCAGTGATATATAATGAATCGAGTAAGAAATAACTCACGTAGCCAGACGACAAATAATCTCAGGCTCGGCAAAAATAGAACCAACATGCTTCTGAAGCTTGCCATTCAGCTCAGTACATGTGTACTCGAGCTCTGGCTGGTACTCGAAGCATGGAGGTCCCCAATTCTCACCACGGCAGAAGTAGACCTGGAGGTTTGTTAATAATACAAAATAACACGGACTTTGGATCATTGATTCATACCGAGCCGGGCTTTCGACCTCCGTCACTGTTCTCCTGAGGTGTAGTACCGAGACGTGACTTGATGACTTTAGGGTCGATAGGTTCAAACTTGGGTGCGCCTCGTTCCGAGAGAGGAGAAGACCACATATCGACAGAGGCAGAAAGGCCTGACGAGGCAAAGAGTGATAGGACAACGAGAGCGAAAGACGACTTCATATTGACAGTTATGCGGTGGTACAATCAAGAGTGTTTGAGAGATGACGAATAGATGAATAGACAATCAAAGTGTTGTAGTTGTTTGAATGGTATATCGATTGTGAATGACAGCGGCTTGAGCCTTCTTATACCAGAGTTTATTCCAACACACCCACAAACTTAAGATATCTTAAGGTTGAACTAGGAGTCACTGATACAGTAGAGTGATTGACTAACAAAGGTATGACGCGGGAATCCTCGTGATGGAAATGGCTAATGCGATGCTACTGCATCGTTTGTCGTAAAATCAAGGGTCTCGCGTCAGCTCTGGGCCCATGGTTCAACGCCTCGTCAGCACATACTCAGCTATCCCCATAGAAATTAAAAACTGCCGTAAAGATGCGGTCATCCCCGTGATTCGATCTCGGCCCATCGGGGCGTTCAAAGCAATGCTGTCAACATACAGGTGGAGGCTTACATCATGTAAACAAACAAACAACCAAACGGTATTACCGGCCATGAGGCGCTCGCCAGTGTAACTCTCGTGTCTGCTGGTCAACTGTTTCTCTAGGAAAATATGTTCAGAGCCGATAGTAGCAGCCTTGCTTCATTTGGTCTGCATACGTTGCGCATTGCATCACGGGATATTTTTTGAGGAGCCTTGATTTGTTGAAGAATAGAAGGCATCTGCTGCAGATTGGATTATGTGGTTTGGATGAGTATACAATGTATGCACCGCGTGAAGCCGCTGGATCGTCCAACGTGCATTTACTGATCGACCTTGACTGACGTAAATGGCAGAGGTTGAAACAGATTCGATGTTATGATGCGATGTGATCTGGATATTTCTCGTATCCAGTTTTCATAATTAGAAACAGAATGACTGCAGCCTGGATTCACTGTACATCATCCGGTACTGTACTGGAGGCACAGTAGTATCGGCGTCGAGCCGGGGCCGGGAACGGAACGGAGACCCGACGGAACTCCACAAGGATGGGAATTGCCTAAACGGGAAATCACATTCACAGTACTCCGATAATAGATCCCGCATACCATACAAAGAGGTCTCCCTAGCAATAAGCATATACGATACGAGTGTGAGACTTTGAATTCTCCAACCAAGTATTATACTAAACATAGCCTCAATCCCAGCACTGTCTTGGACAGGTTCGGAATAGAACCATGCAGCAAACAGCGAATCTGGTTTGCCAAGGCAGGCATTTTGTAAGTCGAGACCGATCTCTACTGATGAAAGACATTCTATTTCTCGAGCACACAGCATAATTCTACGCACCAGCCCGTCGCATCTTCCGACCGATAGCCACCCGATCGAGCAGCAGAATCCACCACTCCTCGTTGTACAGCAGCAGTCGCTCTGCATGCTCAAGGCTCCCAAATCCGACATTTTTCTCATGTTGAAAAACAAAAGTATCACCCGCTCATCGTCATATGCATCAGACGATCCATACAACATCTTGGGTTTGTGGTGGGAAGGTAGACAGATACGAGATAGTGCAACGACAAACACACTTGCACACTCTTTCCAACGAGGCGGCGATGGCCTCTGTAATCAACACCGCATTTACGATTATTTCACAGGAAGGAGACATGTAACTCTTGATAAATTATTTTCTGAAGCGGTGTGATCAGGTTTGGCAATCACGCAATTGCGAGGAGTAAAGTAGAAACGAAAGATGATGATCACCTACCAGGTGGGATGTAGTTTTTGCAGTTATAGATTGCAGACTTTAGATTAATGGTAGAAGATATTATGAAATGCGTCAAGGGAAGTTTACAGATCAGTCCAGCCTAGGCATTCAAAGGGAGCCGCTTTAATCAAGAAAAGAGTCATCATATGGGACCTCTCATCTGGAAAGGTCCTGGTATTGCTTATCTCCATCATAACGGCTTCGTTGGGCTCCAAGTTGATTCTCCGCCAGAGAATTGCGTTATGTTTCGACGTTATGATAATGACTATACGTTTCAACCACTATATACAAAGAGATCGCCTCGCTGTCTTAGACACATTTTACCTTTTCTCTTTGTCACAAATCATGCGCCAACTCGTTCTCGCATCTGAGGACCGTAAACATAACCAAGTACATGCTTTCGCCTTAACACAGTCCACCAAGAGATTTAACTAACAACTGATGACTTAGGCCATTGCAGACACAATTGCACTGTACATCCGACTTGATTCGAAACGATAGAATATCATCACAATATATGAAAAGGCGAATATTGTCGAAAGAGGTATATAAAGACTACTCGGAATGGCTGACAATACTGAGTGAGATAGGAAACTTGGTCAAGTATTACACAGTTTCTTACGCACAGTCCAAGCTAGTCTTGGCGTCTTACATAGATCAGAAATACTTGTAATGACTCACTTTTGAACCGTGCTCACAAGTCTCTGTTATCCGTTATGCTGACACAGTGTCTGAGCTAACCTGTTTTTACGCGTTATGCTGGGTGGGGATGAAAGCCTTCCGTGATGTCTAGAAAAGAGAGACATCTCTACTTCAGGTGAAGTGAGAAGTTTGTTTGGTTTAATTCCTAATCATACAAGAAGAATTCCGTGTCCTAGGAATTTCAAAATGGTGGAAACAATCCTAGCCACAGCCAATCGTCCACGGACTCGTCAGCGAGCTTATAAAAAGCCCCCAGTTCTCGTTGTTCCTGACATTGATCAAGATGCTACCGAAAGAAAAAGAGTCTTGAGTGTTCTTGCTCAAAGAAGATATCGTAAGTACCAATCACATTATAGGGAGTCAGAGGCAATGTTGACAATTAATTAATGTAGGCGAGAAGAAGCGTCTGAGTCGCCTCAAAACCAAGTCATCTGGCAATGACGAGACTCAAAACTCCGAGCTTCAGACAGAATCATCTACCAAAACTGATCAAGAGTCGTTCGGGGATGATGTTATAGAAGTTCCTCGTCCACAGGACAATGTGCCAGTCATCGGTCAAGCTTCCAATATGGTCATGAACAGACCATCTACCATTGGAGATGCTGACATCTTGGCTGGAATTGATTATGGTCTGGCATCTTGGAGTCCCCTCTCAGAAATGGCGCTTCCATCTGTTTTGCCAGATTCCAATATCTTCCCGGACTTTTTATGTGAAGACAACCCCAGCGACGAGGCCTCAACAGGAGCTTCCAATGGACTGCAGACTGATTTTGGCGGATCTGACTTGACAAATTTCTTCGATACATCTTCATTTGGCGCCTCACCTGCTGCTTCAACAGAAAGCTTCCCTGACAGCTACAACCTCCCATTACTACAACTCACCCTACTAAAGGGCGTTTTACGCATCGCAGACCGGCTCAACTGTAAGCAGAATCTATGGGATCTTGATGCAAATTCGGCTTTTGCCACAGGCGCCGCAACGCCAGCGGCTCTGCTTCCTGCAAATTGGCAGCCGACTCCTTCACAAGTCTCAGTACCGCATCACCCGATATTTGATCTCCTCCCATGGCCAGGCGTACGAGAACGCGCCATTTCTATTCTATCTCTTCCTGATGAGCTACGGCCACCGCGGGCACAGGGCGTATTGGCATGTGTCAACTTCGCTTACGACTTGGAGGACACGGCTGAGGGAGTGAGGATTCACGGTGAAGATCCTTACGATCCTGGAAGCTGGGAGCTAGGACAGATCGCTTTTGAGAGGTGGTGGTTTCTGTTTGATAATACTATCATCAACACCAGTAATCGATGGCGAAAGACGAGAGGAGCACCGCCATTGTTACTTAAAGGTGGGAGTTCTAGTGCAACCACAAGTTCCAGTGGTTCACCCGCCGTGACAGTTTAGTTTTAATTTTTATCCAAACGGGTGTCATTCTCTACAGTAGACTTTTGACCATTTTCAATACTAAGCAAGCATTGTTTATTCAAGTATCAAGTATCCGTATATGAACCCCCTACAAAATGTTGGGACTCTATCAGGAACGAATACGAGTGTGTCGGACTGTCGGGTAACCAGATCAATAAACAATAAGGCTCTCGGTAGTCCAGGGTATCGGTCGGTATTGATTCTGAGACTCACAGACCGGTCTGAGTCTGACCATGAGCGACTCAGTATGGGGATTAAGAATTGAGGGGTCAAAAATCCCCTGGGGTCATGATTGGGTGTAGCTATTAGTTAGACCCTTGCTCCGCGGCAGGGGACCTTGAACAGTGAATTAGCACCTACAAGATGGCTGCAAACCACAAGCAGAGTGGGATGTTTTACACGGCCCGAGCCATACAGAAGCCATCGAGTCTGCAGTTTGCATGACCAGTGCATGTACTAGCATTGTATAGCAGTGTGCTTCAGTGTCGAATGTCTTGTTTTTTTTTTTGTCTCTGACCGAAAGATTAACTACAGCGGTTCAGAGGCACGGATGAGCAGATCATTTCCATTCCATTCCGTTGAGGATGAAGGATGGATCCATTTCAACTAGGCTCCAATGGTCCATGACTCTTCTACTGATGGGCTGTACTCTACCTAAAGCTTAAGAATAATCATTCATTACAGGGGATTGCAGGCTCGTAGCTTGCCCGGGGAACTATTAGCGATAGCCTCACTGTCTCCACGCTGAGCTGCCCTGAGCTTCTCGGCCTCCGGTACCCGGGAACGGCGCTGGAGTCCAAGTCAGTGTCGCCATATTCAACCAATCGTAGGCCATGGCTATTCCATCGGAGGTAGAAACGGAACCCCACTGGGGGAGTTTCTGGAGGAAGGAGGGGCACTTAGAGGCCGGCCGCGCGAGACAGGAGAGAAATTTCCAGGAAACGATGAGGTGGAAGGAAGGAACAAACGTGGGACGCTTTTCTCACCGGACTCGCTTCTCCTTCTTCCTTTTCCTTTCTCTTCCCTTTCTACCTTTTTTCTTTCTCTTCTGTTCTGGACTGAATACTCGTCATTCGTCCCTCGATATAGATAAACATTGACCTTGTACGACAAAGAATCGTCCCTTGTCGACTTTACACCTGCTGCTGCTTCTCGTTCAACAGATTGAGAGAGGTTGATCGAAACATTGATCAATTAAACAGAGATCATCGTTTCCACCCCTCGTCTGGAGTTGCAGCGCAAACAACAAAACAATTTCTTTTAGAAGCAGTTCTAGTTGTTAGTTCTCACCCACGTCATCGCATCAATGCTTCCGTCCCCTTTCCAGTTTCTCTTTGCTAATGATGGGTTCCTGGTCATAGTTGCCGTTACAGTTCCCCCTCCCCCACATCCCCAGACTCCGATACAAGCTTCGACCCGCCACGGCCATCGCCCTACGCTGCCTTTTTGATATTGTCAATTTTGCTTGAAATAGGCAAAGCTACAACAAATTTCTACACGAGCTGAATACAGAAGACGTTCTTCCACAGATCATCTTCAATATGCATATCAAGGATATGCTCAGCGACGCCGAGAGGAGCGGCCAGCCCTCCTTCTCTTTCGAGTACTTCCCTCCAAAGACCGCTCAAGGTGTTCAGAACCTTTACGATCGTATGGACCGCATGTACAATCTTGGTCCCAAGTTCATCGATATTACATGGGGTGCTGGTGGCCGCATTGCTGAGCTCACTTGCGAGATGGTTCTCCAGGCTCAAGCAGTGTACGGCCTTGAGACTTGCATGCACTTAACTTGCACTGACATGGGTGTCGAGAAGGTCAACGATGCTCTGCTCAAGGCGTACAAGGCCGGCTGCACCAACATTCTGGCCCTTCGTGGCGATCCTCCCCGAGCCCAAGACAAGTGGATCGCTGCTGACGGAGGCTTCCAGTACGCCCGCGATCTTGTCAAGCACATCCGTAATACTTACGGCAACCATTTCGATATTGGCGTTGCTGGTTACCCTGAAGGTTCTGACGACAACAAGAACGAGGACGAGCTACTCGATCATCTCAAGGAGAAGGTCGACATGGGCGCCACATTTATTGTCACCCAGATGTTCTATGATGCTGACAACTTTATTCGATGGGTGAAGCGTGTTCGCGAGCGCGGTATCACCATCCCTATTCTCCCTGGCATCATGCCAATTGCTACTTACGCAAGCTTCCTTCGACGAGCCAACCACATGCAGGCCAAAATCCCACAGGAGTGGCTCGACGCCCTGGAGCCTGTCAAGAACGATGATGTTGCGGTCCGAAACATTGGAAAGACACTGGTTGCCGATATGTGCCGGAAGCTGCTCGCCAACGGTATTCATCACCTTCACTTTTACACCATGAACCTCGCCCAGGCGACACGAATGTTATTGGAGGAGCTAGAATGGGCTCCTTCTGCCGAGCGACCTCTTCAGCATGCTCTTCCTTGGAAACAATCCAAGGGTCTCAGACGCCGCGAGGAGGACGTCCGCCCCATTTTCTGGCGAAACCGCAACAAGTCCTACGTCATCCGTACACAGGACTGGGATGAGTTCCCTAACGGTCGTTGGGGTGATTCCCGTTCTCCCGCTTTCGGAGAGTTGGATGCCTACGGTATTGGCTTGACTGGCTCTAATGAAGCGAACCGAAAGAAATGGGGCGAACCCAAGACCATCCAGGACATTGCTCAACTTTTCGTCTCCTACCTTGAGAACAAGGTCGAATCCCTTCCATGGAGTGAAGCGCCCCTCACTGACGAAGCCGACGAGATTCGAGATGGTCTTATTGAACTGAACAAGCGAGGACTCTTGACCATCAACTCGCAGCCTGCCGTTAACGGTGTCAAGTCCTCTCATCCTATTCACGGCTGGGGTCCCGATAACGGTTATGTCTACCAGAAGTCGTACCTGGAGTTGCTTGTTCACCCCAGTGTATTCGACAAGATGATCTCGCGCATCGAGAATCACCCTGATTTGACCTACTACGCTGTTACCAAGGAAGGTGAACTTCGATCTAATGTCACTTCTGATGGCCCCAATGCCGTTACCTGGGGTGTGTTTCCTGGTAAGGAAATTGTTCAGCCAACCATTGTCGAAAGTATCAGCTTCCTCGCATGGAAGGATGAAGCATTCCGACTGGGTGTTGATTGGGCGCACTGTTACGACATGAGCTCCCCCAGCCGTGCCCTTCTTGAGGGAGTCATGAACGACTGGTACCTGGTGAACATTGGTAAGCAGTCTAGATTCAGAAGACATTAACCGAGACTAACGAATGACATAGTAAACAACGACTTCCACGACAACAAAACCATCTTTGAGCTCCTTAAGGGGCTTGAGGTTAATGACTTGACGACTCCTGCCACCCCTCTCTCCGAGCCTATCGCCAATGGTACCACTGCCACTGCAGTTGCGAACTAAGCGCTCAAACACAGCACGACGATGTGACAGGAATGAAGATGCCTAGCATCAGACCTGAATCACATCTATGTGGCCGTTTCAGAGCAGTAGAAATGTTTCTGCACTTTGCTCTGATTTTCTTTTGATATTAACGATCTGATTTTTTCTTTTGATTTTTCGGGTTTTGGGTATAATAGCATCACCAAGGTGTCTTTTTCAACAAAAAGTTACCAGGGATACGGGGGCAGCATTTTAAAAAGGCGCACGATACAGATAAAATCACCCGGCGGGCGCAGACGACTTTATGTTTTGGGGGCTTGCTTTGCTTGTTCTATATCTCAACGATACCCCGCCAGCAAGGCCTTATGGATGGATGAATGCATGATTGAATTTAGTCTTTTTTTCCGGTTTATCTTTCTCGCGCCCTACAAGAAGGGAAAGCGACACAAAGACAGTGGAGGATGATATGGGAACAGGGAGGATTTAGGAGGACACTTTGGACTGGTCGTTCAAAGCAACCAACCTTTGCAGACATCGAGAACTAAAAATTGACTTGATATGTAGCCCATATTTGGGCTACGAGCACCTCCCATTAATCTTTTATTACCGCGCTTGTACCAGTAACTTGGATGAGTTCCAGAAAGCCTCGAGCCCCTTTCGTTGCCTCTCGTTTCTATGTAGAGAGGTCTGTTCATTCCAATGTGAATTATCCTGCCCTTGAAGCTGTATTATACAAACATCCCTTCTCACCATACATCCTCCTCCGCGACCTCATAATCCATATTCACCGCCCTATCCTCTTGCTGGGGTTCAGCACTTCTTTCCCGCCCAGGCTGGTCATCGAAACCCGCCATAGCATCATCTTCTTTATCGTCTCCACCGTCACCTGGAGCATCGTCGATGCTAGTTGTCTTGACAGGCGGTAGTGGCGTGTTGACCCAAGCAAGATCCAGATGGCCCTCGACGCCGGGCAATTCCTTGCCATGAAGACTGTAGTAAAACCTCTCAGCTGTTTTGCGGTCCTGAAAAGATACGTGTGTGGTTTCAGGGGCTGTATCGACGGACTCAAACTCGCCCAAATTCTATCAACTTGTTAGCAGCATGATCATTGAAAGGGGTGTTGAACATACAAGGAGGAAATGGCGCAGCATCTCGTCCTTGTCAGGCGCGGTAAAGTCCACGCCTTTGATAGCGATCTTCTTGGGCCGATTATCGATCGAGTACTGCGCATACGCCGCGTGCATATTTCCTCCGCCTCCACGGCCCCTGTAGCTTCCTCTCCCTCTAGGAGCGAAGCCCCGACCACGGTAACCTGCCCGCCCACGATATCCTCCTCGAAGAGGCCAAGATGATGAACTCGCTTCCTCTTCGGCGTTGGGATCGAGACCAAGAAGTTTAGCTTCTTGCTCGAGAGCTGCAAGCTTGGCGCGCAGCATGTTTGTGCCCGACGAGCTCCCTTCTCCTTGTTCGCCTCGCAGGTCAGCGAGTCTTGCCTGAAGCTTCTCATTCTCCTCGCGATGACGTGCAAGGAGTTCATGCTGCTGCTTTTCTATCTCTTGACGCTTTTGCTCTATCTCAGCGCGCTTGGCCTCACGCTCTTGGTGTTTCTTTTGCTCCTCTTCCTGCTTTCGTTGAAACTCCTCCATATCGATTTCAGGCTCAAGCTCATCTTCTTCCGTCGCCATTGGGTCGTCGGACCAGTTTCCCCCATGCATTGGCGCAGATGGCGGCAACTCGTCGGTTTTGTTTTTGTACCAGAACACTTTTACAAATCGATTGTCAAATATCACTTTTGGTGACTGATAGGCCGCATTTGCTGATCCCCACTTGTCGTATTTGACAATAGCAAGATGTTTATATGGCTGCATCGAAATCTCTAGGATTTTACCGAATTGAGAGAAGAACTCGCGCACTTGCTCCTCGTCGAAGTTCTCCTCGGGGATATTTTCAACAACAATGGTACTCTTCGTACGATCGTAATTGGGCCCATCAGCAGAGAAGGGGGCTTTTGCGCCGCCCTTCTTAGAGCCACGACCACGACGGCCCCCTTTTCCACCACGGCTGGTATCGGACGGGAAAGACCAAGGATTCATAGGATTCTGTGCGTTTGCTAGCATAGCAAATGGGTCATTCGGGTCATATTCTATTGAGAAGGTAAGTAAACAAGCAGATGCAACAGGTGATAACGCTGGTCAGATTTACCATCGTTGCCCTGGGGCATTAAGATTGGTTCGTTGCCATGGTCGTAAGGGCATGTGCTTCCGCGAGAACAGAATCCCTTAGTATCAAAATCGCGACAGCGACCTCTTTTTCGCGACTGACTTTTACCACCACTAAAGCTCTGTTGAGGAAAGTTGGGCATTCCTGGGTAGGGCATTCCCATAGCGCCCATTTGTAGAAAGGCCTCCATAACCTTAGGATCGAACGGCATATCCGGTCGTGGGGGCAGGCTGTGCATGAATCCACCAGCTTGTCCTCCCCTCATATCATCACCTCGACCTCCGCGCCCGCTTCGACGAGCCTGTTTCTGTACGCGACCATCCTGGTTGAAGGCTTCGTATCCATACTGAGGGTCGTATTCTTCACGATCGTGATATCCTCTCTTTTTAGATCCGTTCGGCTGCACGGTCTCGGTAGACTGTTGAATAATTGTTTCTGGCTCAGCGCCAATCTTCGGAGCTGGAGGAGCGCCAGGAAGGTATGATTTGTATGTAATGGCTTGGAAAACGTCGTCGAGGAAGGCCTTGGGATCTGTGTCGTCATTATGCAGTTAGTTTCTGCCGCTGTGCAATCGTCAATCGCTTCAGCAAGCAAAGCAACCGTACACACCTTCGCTCAGAAAGTCAGGGATCTCTTGCTCGCATAGCTTCCGTACCGCGTCTGCATCGCCATCGTGTTTAAGAAGAGCAATAACGTACTCAGCGAGGACATCGGCATCGGCGTCGGAGCTGTTTTAGGCATGTTAGCGCGGTCTATGGCACATACGAGCATTGCTCATGAGGAAACTAGGTAACGGACGTATCTTCTATGCGCTTGACGATCCACGCTTTGAGAAGGGGCGCATGTTCTTCGGGGAACAACATAGCTCGAGCAACGCGACTGTTTGGAAAGGCCTGTATTCAGAACGCGCCTAGCAATGTCGGCTTTGTATGTCTGTTTGTTCTTGCGAGTTGGAGGTTGGGATTTTTTTTTGGGTCCCGGAGGCCGGGGTCTTGTGTCGTCACAGGCTCTAAGAAACGGTCGAGGTTCGATGGCCGAATGAAAAGCTATGTAAACCTGTGTATAAACAATTGTAAGCTATCTGATGAAAGTGCACATCAATACATATCTTGATGAGACAAGACGATTGTTTCAAAAGCTATTAGCAGCTCTTGAAAAATACCCACCTACCTTAATTAATATGCTTAAAGTAGATATCATCTGTTCCCTCGAACGACCCTCATCTCAACATAGCCAGACATTCAGAACGGATTAATCTTTTCTTGACCTCACACTATACTCAACTAATCAGATTGATCATATCCAACTTCGGAATTTGACTCTTTCACTCTGGTTAATTTACGCTATTTCAGATTCACAGTAAAGCAGGACACATTATATGAACTTCAATCTAACGTGTTTCAACTCATCAGATACGACATAACTACATAAAAACCGAATTGAGCTGCTCCTTGTCATTCAGCTTCAACTCAGCGACTCGACTTTTTCTTTTGGTTTCCGCTCAGCATACCCCTCCTGAGATCATCAAGGAGCTCCTTCTTGGAATTAGGCATACGTCCCAAATCTTCGTTACCAGCCGATTAATTTTGCGTGTCCATTGCGGCACGCTTCGTGGTTCATTCGGCACATTAAAAAGAAGCCGTTTACAGCTTGTCGTAGTACTGTCATTGAGTGTTAGCAAACATGTCAACATGTTCGTGAGAATAGTTAAACTTACGTTCTCGACACCAGGAACGTTCTCCTTGACACCCTTGCGCTTTCGCATGGTGGTGACGACCTGGCCGACCTTGCTGGTGGGGTCGAGAGGAGAGCCACCGGGGAGGATCTGCCAGTGGTCGAAGACGGACTGGGGGAAAGCCTGTCCGGAGGTGGCCTGTCGGAGATCTCCGTTGAAACCGAAAGACTCGAGAATGGGGAGGTAGGCCTTGATGTTGAAGAGAGGAGTACCGGGTCGCTGCTCCTCGCTGAAGACGTGACCACGTCGTCGGGTAAGGACACCGTAGACACCACCCATGGCCTGCTCGGGGACCTGAATCTCGACGAGGTAGACGGGCTCGAGAAGAGCGGGCTCGGCGAGAAGAGAGGCGGCGTACAGGACACGACGGGCAGTAGGGATGATCTGACCACCACCACGGTGAATGGCATCGGCGTGGAGGGTAACATCGAGGATGTTGAAGCGGCAAGATCGCATGGGCTCCTCAGCAACGGGACCCTCACGGGTAGCCCACTGGAAACCGGAGACAACGGAATCCTTGATTTCGTTGAGGTACTGGACAGCCTTGGTCTGGTCGACCAACAGGTTAGCACCAGTGCCGTCGGGACCGAAGGTCCAGATCTTTCGGGCGTCGGTGACATCCCAGCCGAAGTCATCAGCGAGGACACGGGCACGGGCCTTGAAATCGTCACGGGCGCTGACCTTGCCACTCTCAATGGCAAGAGAAAGCTCCTCCTCGATAGGCTCAGCAACCATGTACAGACGGTTGTGCTTGTTGGGAGACTTGGACAAGGCAGTAATGCTGGACTTGCCGGTGACGGTCTCACGGTACTGAACGACGGGGTCGGAGATGATAAGAGGAACACCAGCGTGGTCCTCCTCGAGATCCTTAAGGCAAATCTCGAGATGGAGCTCACCAGCACCAGCAACAACGTGCTCACCAGACTCGGAGGTCATGGTAAGAACACAGGGGTCGGACTTGGAGAGACGCTTGAGACCCTCAACAAGCTTGGGGAGATCCTGAGCGTTCTTGACCTGGACGGATCGCTGGACGACAGGAGAGACGGAGAACTTCATGACCTTGAGGTTGTGGGCGGTCTCACTGGTGGTGAGGGTACCAGACTTGAGAAGGAACTGGTCAATACCGACCAGACCGACAATGTTACCGGCAGGCATGTCGTCGATGGGCTCGACCTTGCCACCCATCATCAGGACAGTACGCTGGATAGCCTTGATGAAGAGATCCTCCTTCTTTCCAGGGGTGTAGTTGGGACCCTGAATACGGACCTTGAGACCGGATCGGACGGTACCGGAGAAGACACGACCGAAAGCGTAGAATCGACCCTTATCGGAAGTGGGCACCATCTTGGAGACGTAAAGCATGAGAGGACCCTTGGGGTCACAGTCACGGATACCAATAGCGGCCTCGTCGTCGACGGGACCCTCGTAGAGAGTCTCGGCACGGTACTTCTGGGCGGTGGTGGGAGAGGGGAGGTGGAGAATCATCATCTCAAGGAGAGAGTCAGCAGCGGGAAGGAAAGTTCGCATAACAGCCTTGAGGAGCTGCTTGCCCTCCTTCTCACGGTCCTCAGCGGAGAGCTTGAGGTTGAGCTTCTCGAGGAGAGTGGTGGTCTCCTCCTTCTTGAAGTTCATGACAGCGGAGAAGATCTTGAAGATGGGGTCGAGAATGAACTGGTTGAAGGCACGCTCGAGCTGCTGGCCCTCGTAGGTACCGTTCTTGGTCCACTTCTTGGTCTTGGGGTTGAAGTAGTTGTCGCCCCAAAGACGCTCCATCATCTTGTTCTTGTCCACACCAAATTTCTTGGCGTATCGGACAGCGAACTGGCGGACGGTGAAAGCCCAGCCGTGCAGACCGGAACCGAAGGCAACGGTACCCTTGTCGGGGTAGACCTGGATGTCACCAATGGACTTGTCAAGGTAGGTAGAAATGATGACGTTGACGGACTCGATGGTTCGAGAGAAGGACTGGTAAAGATCCTCCTTGGAAACCTGGAGCTCGAGAAGAGCACGATCGACCTTGTTGATGATGATGACGGGCTTGATGCGCTCACCAAGAGCCTGTCGGAGGACGGTCTCAGTCTGAACACAGACACCCTCGACGGTGTCGACGACAACAAGAGCACCATCAGTGACACGGAGAGCAGCGGTAACCTCGGAAGAGAAATCAACGTGACCGGGAGAGTCAATCAGGTTGATGAGGAAATCCTTTCCGTCGGTCTTCTGGCCAACAATGTCGGCAACATCATCGTCCTCGCCAAGCTGACCGTACAGAGAGATGGCAGTGGACTTGATGGTGATACCACGCTCCTGTTCATCGGCACGAGTATCGGTGGCTCGGGCATCACCAGCCTTGGCAGTGGAAATGATACCGGCCTTGGCGAGAAGAGAGTCGGTCAGGGTAGACTTGCCGTGGTCGACGTGGGCAATAACGGACATGTTACGGACATTGGTAGGCTTGTCCATAAGCTGCCGGATCTCGTCGATTGTGAAGCTATTTTGAGTGAAGACATTGTGGTCAGCTCATGGTCATGGTGGCTTAAGTCCGAGCGGGGTATGATGAAGTGGACAGAAGAGGTGATGAATGGGAAAAGTTGGTATGATGATGAGGGTGTTGTTGATGATGATGGCGATGGTTGAAAAGGGTGCATGTGTACTCACTTAACCATCTTGGCGGTATTGTCTGAATAACCTGACTATGTGTTTGTCAAAGTCGAAGTTGTTGATGTGGGAACAGAGCGGGGTTGAAGTTTTCACCCCGCGATCTGAGCCGCAGAAAAAGGGAAGAAGCAAGAAGCGATTGCCGTCGAGAAGATGGCAACGATTCAAGTGACGATGGAAGAGAGACAGTTCCGTAGGAGAACCACTGTCACTCTTTATGCGTCCCTTTTTGGCGAGAGAAGGTTTGTCAGAGGAGGAGGAGAAGGAGGAGGGAAGAAGAGAAAGAGAAAAACCGAGCGGGGAGAAGTAAGGTAAGTAAGGTATCAAGATTCATGGGCGAGACGAGACGCCTACGGCACGTACCCAAGGTTGGAGACCCACTGACCAGGGAAGAAAAAAATTTGGACAGTGGGCTCTTTGTGCTTTGGTGGGGCAGAAGCACCCCGCTGCACACATGTTTTCTGCCACCCGCTGAAGGAACAGACGCTCCAGGCCCTCTTGGGATAGGCCCATGAGTCCGCTAAAATCTCGAGGTGGCCTGCTGAGCAACGTCCAGGTTCACGTAGACAGATTAGCTCCCGTCCCATAGGTTAGCTATTCATTGGTAGAGTATCCGTACATCTAGGTAAATTGCCACAGTCATGTCGGCCAGTGAGTAATGCCGCACAAAAAGAGGGTTGCTGCCCTGGGCCTGGGATCGATGTTTGCGGTCCCAACCTAACCTACCCAACCTTCCACTGAACTTACAGGGTGGGCTGTTCTGGGCTGTGCGCTCTGCTCTGCCCCTCCATTCCCCTCCCCCTCCTGTCCCTGCACAACACGCACAGGGTATGCAAAGTACGTACCTACCAATCCAAACAGAGCTCAGGTCAGCTTGGCTCATTCGATGCGTCTGTGATATGATATTTGCTATAATCTAGCATTAGTAGCATGCCCTTCCCACATTCTTGCTGCAGAATCGGTTGCATACATGGATGGATATGTTGGAATTGGCATTGGCAAAATAATTATTGTAGTACGCACAGCCGCCCGACCCAACCTCACGTCACAGATGGAGGGGGGGCCAGCTTTGAAACCGAGTCTTTCCCCTCCTCAAAACCATTCGAATTAGTTATGAGTGGCCTCTATGACGTGCATTGGATGTATGTACTATGTACATCGCTGTAGGAAGTACGGATACGGCACCTTGATCTGAATCAATTGACGGTTTTGTACTTACATGTAGACCACATAAATGACTCCCTCGGTATAAGACGCCGATATTGGAAATCTCATCTTTATCAATCTTATTTTTTTTTCATCTATTTTTTTTTTTCGCTGCCATTCTTTTGCATCCTCGTGTTTTCCCGTAGCCGCATTGGGTTACAAATGTCCGAAGTGGGCTGTAGCTGGAGCTGGAGCTCTAAAACCCCCTCTTTACCCGACTTGACCTAGAGGTGACAATTCGCAACCATCAAGTCCTTGTATTATTCAGTGGAGAATGCACACAAACTGTACCTAGTCGATCGCTTCTCTCTCGTACCGTCTATCATCACCTCAAAACCTACCTCAGACCACCAAAATTCTTACCAAGAGCTTCCAGCTCAGACGTCTATTGGAGGATTTTCGTATGTAGCTGTTTCGGTCTTGGACCCGTCAAAGCTGTCCATCCCTCAAGATAAGACCCAATGGGATCATCTGGAAATCTTAGTCTAGACCTGATATGAGTTTCCTAGTCAAGAGACGCTCATGCCCGGTCTGTTTTGACGAAGAGATAGTAAAAATACCGCAATTTTAACATGGTAGACATAACGAACTGTGCATCCAATGTACTTCACCCGCACCCGCTCATGAGTGGGTTCAGTTTGTTCTTTACTTGCCATACATATCTTTTGTGCGTGTGTGTAGCGTAGCCGCCCATAGGTATAGATGGGTCGACGACTTTATCGATAACCAGCTTCGCAAGCTGTATCCACATGCACTTCAGCAGTTGGGCTCCAAACTACATAGCAAAGCAGAGAAAGTGTTAACCCAGTCTATTAAATGTGTAAGTAATCAAAAATCTTCCTAAATAAAAACCATTTTCAACATGTTCCATAACGCCTCGCTTGCTTGCTAAGCTCTGTTTACCATTACCGAATGACTCACTCGCCGCATCAATATCTCAGACATCGCTCTGCCATTCCATCATGACTGGTCTCATGATGAGCCCAAAATACGGGCATATGCGTCCTCGACCTCACCAGCCAACTCCAGGAGTGATACAATCACAATCTGATGTGTCAAGTTGGGTAGTCGATCGCGGTGAAGACCAATCCATTCGAGAGGTGGCGTTGCTTCACCCATGTCGCGGAGTTGCGGCGTTTCGATGATGGGCGGTTCCAAGGCCACATAGTCGTACTTTGACATCGGCACGTCGATTTCAGCTGTGATCTTTTGCTGCTCGCCCTCTGTTTGTTCTGCCCCAGGTACTCCTGTGATCTTCACTGCCGTAAGGGGTATCTCCTTGCCCCAAACCTGCTCGAGTGCCTTTGCGTGATTCGCAAACATACCGCGGATGTAGCTCACACGCGAGAAGTTCCACCCCACTTCCACCTTGCCTTCAAACGCACTCTTGAAGATGTAACTGATCTCGTTTGATCGTGGCTTCTGCCATGTCTCCATCACTGCTGATACTTGTGGAACATTGAGGATTGTCCCTCCTCTTGACCCTGTTGCGCGTTGAACGACGTCCTCAACAGAAATCTCGCTCAGCGTCTTCGGTGCCTCAACGTTTCTAACACCAGCAAGACCGATACGAAGTTGACCCAGCGTCATTCTCAGGATACTATGAATGCGACGTTGCTCCATACTGGCAGCAAAGCGAGCATACGCGTTGAGGGCCTCCACCTTGAAAACTTGATGATCTGAAAATGTGCTGGGGAAAACACCCAGGTTGAGTGCCTTGAGCGTAACGACAACGTCCGTGTCCAGAGAGATTGGTGATTTTGAGAGAGTGTCTTCCTCCTTCAGCTTTGGTGTTTGTTCCATTTGAGCGACGGTGCTTCGAGACGTCGACAAGGACCTCCTCTTCATAAACTTCTCAATCTCTTTCAGTGAGCTCTGGAAGCTCTCTTTTCTTTCTTGCACAAGCTTCTGAAAAGCCTGCCATAACGCAATGCCCTGGGCCGCTGTAGTTGTGGTTCCGAAAATCTGGACTGAGTCGCCATCGAATATTGCGACAAGTCTATCCCCACTACCATCCCGGCTCTCGCGCACGTTGTACATGAGAAACTCAAGGGAAGTGATATCGGCTACTAAAAAGGCCTGGTAGTCGAAAGCGGCCTTGACTCGGAAGGCGTTGAAGCTTATGGAAGCCTGAATCATGGGTGTCTCGTTGAGGGCCTCCTCGCGTTTCGGCCATTGAATGGAGGTGCGCAGGCGGAAGTCCTGCAGAGCCACGAAACCACTCAGCCGGCCGGTACAATCAACACCAATTTTATCAAATCCTAGACAAAGATTTTGCTCCCAGTCTGACGTCTTCTTAGAAGATACCCAGAACTTTTTGATGGCAAAAGCTGATTTACCAATGGCTTGCCCAAGATCAATAGTGACATCAAGGGCAGCAATTGAGATAGTCGCAGTCCATGGGAACGCCGCAGTGGCTGCGACCTGTTGATATCGCTGCACAAGATGACCACTTTGAGAAGTCTCTGGATTCATCTTCGCAACAGGAGCGGCAGTGGCAGAGCGCAACTCGCTGGGGTACCAGATCTCACGGAAGAGCAAAAAGTCTTGTGCCTGCTTGGCGTTGATAGACACGGCCATGGGGCTCACGTTCAAAATTGCCGACACTCCGCTGGTTCCGCTTACATGCTTGCTGTTCATGAATGACAACGTGATGGAATCAAGCTCGAAACTTGCGGTTGACTCGCGTGAGTAGACATGCTGAACGGTAGCATGAAGTTTGGTGAAATCTCCTGAAATGGCAAAGAAGTTTCCTTGCTCAAGAGATCTAACAGTATTGACAGTGAAGTAGATATTGTCGAAGCATGCCGTTGCCGCAACACGAGCAATAGGTTGACAACTCAGAGAAAACTCTTGCCTGCAGATTCTTAGACCGAGGTTGAGTTTGAGGCGACCCAACACTGCACTTGGGTCTGCAGTGATGATGTTATCACCTTCCCCAGACTTGTTAGGTGCTGGCTTGGAGTCATCCGGTACATTCGACTGATCGGGTTCCTCGTCGTCCTTGACGACCTGTTTCACGCTGGAAAGCATGTCCATAACGAGGGGTACAACGGACGGATACAGAATGTTGCTGGAAGCATCAACCTTAATTTCGCCGTATAGTGATGGATCATCTTGAGCATCATCGCGGTACTCGATCTTCCAAGCTAAGCCGGGGCTGCGAAGCACTGTACCGCTTTCAGAATCCTCTGTGTTGAATTGGCCGTATTTCCCAGCGAGTGATGGGCGTCCCAGAGTCTTTGTTGAGTTGTTTAACGACCTCTTGCTGGCGATATAGACCACCGCGCCGGCAAAGTCTGCATCAATAAGCAAGCTTTCGAGTCTCTTGTTACCGAAGATACTTCGCTGCGGTTGCGGCTTAGACAGTTCATCTGTTTTCTTCTCTGTCGTGACTGCAGTATTCCACTGTGTTGATGCTTGCGCTACATTATTCAATGAAAGCGTGATCGACTCGGCCAAGTGAGCGGCTGGTACAATGAATGCAGATGTTAGCCGCAGGTCTAAAGATTCGCCGACAGCTTGGAATGCCATCCTTCGCGCAGACGCAGTTGACATGTAGGCAATATTGAATGTGATGACAGGCAGCAGTGCCGAGTGAAGTGAGCGAACGTTCATATCCTGCCCAAGGGGGACCATCTGAATCTGGAAGTTCTCGATGGACAATCGCGCTGATCGTTTGGTTCTTGTGCCAAATTCAAAAAGCTTGACTGACAAAACCAGATCTTCTTTGGTACTGGACTTGTCAGTAACATTGTCCGCAACGCTCCAACGGACACGAATGTTTCTCAGCTCGAATTGATATTGCACGGATGCGAGAACCGAGTCGATGATGTCAACCTCTTCTCGCTCATCATCGCCGTTGATCGTGATCTTGGGTTTTGACTGCCTCAGCTTTCTGAGATAATCCAATTCGTGTGAGGTATCAAGATCCTTGATCTTCTCACCCATGTAGCCCAGAACATCCACAACGGTCGAGATAGTTTCGGGGGCTAGATTGCAATCGAAGTCGTCACTCCTGAAGTTGAACGCCCAATCCTCTTTTCCGTCGTCAGTTAGAGTAGAGCTGGCCGAAACTTCTACTCCAACACCCAGATTTCCACAAGACCTCATAGAGTCCTCACGGCCTCTACGAATGTCTAGACCGATGTGGCTCAAGTTGAGGTGGATTTCTGGATATTTAAGGATAGGGCCATGAGCTTCATGCCGGTTTGAGGCATGTAAATGGGCTCTGTCCAAAGAGAATAAGACTCGAGCCATCGGTTCGACTTCTGACTTCAGAGATGTCTTGGCAAAGACTTGCAACCCGGCCAATGTTAGATGAACATTGTATACGACCTTCAGATTTTGATGCTCAACTTGAATGGGCTTGGTCGGTGTCTTGGGAGATCCATTTCCATCGGCGCCAAAGATCTCAGAAATACGGTCTTGAATCATCTTGGTCTGCTGCTGTAACTCTTGAACAGCGCTGGATATCTGAGGCCTGTTGAGCGCAGTGAGTAGACTATAAACAGCAGACGCATCAAGTTTAACAATCTCTAGAGAGGACAGGACGTTGATTTGGTGCTCTGTCTGGCCCATCTGGCTCGTGATCCGGCCGTTGGTAGGAGGAATCTGAAGAATAGAAATGCTTCGCGGCTGGTTCCTAACATTGATTTGCATCTCGTGATTATTCTCCTTGACATCAAAATCAAAGATGATTTCCTTTCCAAAATTAGCTGCAGCCGCAGCTCGTGCCACAGTTCCGGTAATCTTATAAGTAAGGGACTGGAGGAACGGAATTATGATGCTGTACTCGTCCAAGAACATAGCAAGATTGAATCTCACGCTTGATAGGCGATCTGATATTTTCTTTGGTCCATCTTGCGGTTTGGGCTTTGACATGCCAGAAAGCTGGCTTTTAAAGCTATACAAGGTCTGGATCTCGTCACCGAGCAGGCGATCCAGAACTTCTATTAACCCAATAGGATCTTCCTTGACCGAAAAGGTTAGGCCTCGGCTGCCAGCGCTTGCTTTGATTGTATGGTTTGATTTATCGTCGGTGGTCTGAAGCTCATGGGATATAAAGATACTCGGATGCTCCAACTGTGTCATACCCAATGAATGGGAGTTGCCATGAAGTGTCGAGGTGATAGCGTTGCAGTTGAGCATCAAACTCATGGCGCTTGAGGAACCGTGACTAGACTGGTGAAGTAAAGACATTTTCAATCCATGACTCAATGTCCTTGCTTTGAGATTAATAGTCTCCAATTCAATCGCGCCCCTAGTCACCTCAACTACGACATGGACAGGCGGCCAGATAGCAGGATCAGACTTTGTTGGACCTTTGGGCTTCGGAATAACTGATACCGGTTGGGTCTGGGCTTGGCTCTTACTGTAGAGCTGCAAGACTTCCTCAGCCAACTCGCAGAGCTCCCAGTTCAGGTTGATCCCTGCCTCTGCGCAGCAGATGTTTAGAGTTGTGAATGGAGCAGGGGGTGCTTCGTGTGAGATATCAGCCTCGTGCATCTGCTGATCAATTCGTGCAGCCAGGCCAATGAAGCCGATCTTATTCTGCTTAGGCCCAGGGTCAAGTACTAGCTGGAGTTCAGCAAGTCTACAGGCACCAAGGAGAGGGAGGCGATCATCAGCGGTCATATCTGTTTCCTTGAGTCGTCCGAAGATATTGCTCAAGACGAGCGCACCTTTCAGGTCTTCCATATCCCACCCGCGCCACTTCTCCAACGCATCCACAACATATTCTACAGCATCAGCTGGTAAGTCGGGGGTAGCATTGAAGCATTGTTGGATAATCCGGGACTTGGATTGCGGATCCATGGCAGTCCATATCTGGCGGAGCCGCATGGCCAGTTTCCATGAGTCGTTTGTACGAATATGGTCGTCCGCAGATCGAAGTACAGCAGAAGGCCGGACCAAAAAGGAAGGGTCGTTGATCGACTCGCCTTGTTTGAGAAGCATATAGGTAAAATACTTGTGGCGGGTTTCATGCTTCTCTATTGTTTCAGAAAATACATGACCAAGGCTAGAAGCAACTTTTCCTGTACGGTGAATGAGCGAGGCAAGATATTCGATCTTGCCTGAAGCCGTGCTTCCTACCACAGATCCAATATCTGCATCAACGAATCTGACATCTTTCTCGCCAATCGATACAGTAACATCCTCGATCTGCGCCATTACTGCAGGTTGAGGCTCTTGATATGACGACCTACGCTCAGATGCAGAGACCTCTGCTGAACCTAGACGCAACTGAAGTGAGGTTCTCGAATGACGCGTCTCGTCTTTGAAAGGATCATCCCAATCAGTCGTCGTTCGTGCAATTAGAGCCACCTTTGACAGCGTCAGGTCATATTGATCTTGTTCCTCCTGTGAATAACCAGACGAGTCTTCAGAGGTCGAGTTGAGAAGTCTGAATGATGCGTTAGGCATTCGGATCATAAAGTCTTTGATTTGGCCTTTGGTCTCTCGTTCTTTTTGCAGATCGAAAATCTTGGACATGGCATCAACCTGAAAAGTGTCCAACAGGTCTTCAGGCTCATTTGGTTGCAACGCATCAAGAAGAGAGGCTGCGTATCGCAAAGCTGATGGAGTAACGAATGCCGACATTCCAGAGGGGAACTCAACAATAGCACTAAGGTAGGGATGATCCTCGCCCAAGCCGTTGGGGTCGATATCATCTAAGCCTATGCTGATTGCATCAAAACCGTCGTCTTCGTCGCCATCTTCCGTATGTTGGATAGGAACCTCGCGTGTGCTTGGCCGCAGTCCATTCAGTGGGAACTGAGGGGAAACATATTGGCTGGAGAAGGCCACCGACGAGTGAGCAAGATCATCCTTGGTAGCGTAGTCATTGGCAGAGCGATGCGATCCAAACGAGGCTCTGGATCGCAGAGACCGTCGGTTGTCTGCTGAAGAAGGCCTCGGCCCCCGATGGCCTTCCTGCTTGGATCTCGGCCGGGTTTTATACTGACTCTGTGCAAGTACAACGCTACCATTGCTGGATTCCGCAAGGGATAGAAATGAAGATTTGTGACTCAAACCTCGCGATTGGCGCGAGGCTATTGTTCTGCGCGAGGCATCATCCATCTCGGATTCCAGGGCCACCGCTGGATGAGGAGGCGGAGGCGCGCATTGGGCTGGTGGATCTACAGCCTCTGGGACAAACTCATCGAGAAACTCAGGCAAAAGAAGGAACTCGACTCGGTGTGTTCGCTGATCTTCCCTTTGTACCAATTCTTGCTGGACCCGTCTCTCCTCGCTAAACTTGAACTTACGTCCAATGACAGCAAGATGAACAGTCGTTAGAAAATGGGCATCTGTTTCGACCGGATGATGGTATCTTGCTTTTTGTCTCCCTGCTGATTCTGCGTTCACGCATGATACTTGGACGTTTGGCACGACGATATCAGCGCGTTTAGAATAATGTGATCTAGCCCAGTCGTTGAAAGATATGTCGATACTCTCAGTTGACATAAGGAAAGCGGCCTCGTCGACATGTAACCAGACTTGTATCGACTGTACCACAACTCGGGCAAATGTGATGTCATAGAAGATGAGAGATGAGTATGGCACAAGGGCATTCTCAACGTCGTCAAAACAGAAGGCAAGGGCCCGGCCACCTTTTGCGATTGAAACGAGAAACTCGCTTGTACACTCTCCAGTAATGCCACCGACAGCAACATCCCAGTTGCAGACGTAGGCTGGTTCAGATGGTGGGAGTCCAAAAAGCTTATGGCCAAAAATCCGCAAACCATCAATAAAAAGTTGGGTGTTGGATGACGACATGCCAGGAGAGTCTAGAGTACCTTCGATACACCCCAGTGAGAGACTTACGGGACTAACCTCAACCTCAACCTCCATAAAGTAGTTAGTGAAGCGTAGGTCAACAGAAACACTAGCCAGCTCGCCCTCGACATAACGATCAGCAGAGTAAAGGTTAGTCGGCAACATGATCTTGAGATCCTCGATCCTGACACCGAGAATGACATCCATATCGTTGGACTTTTTAGGAGGCGGTTGTGTTGCAACTTCCGCATCCGGGTTCTTCTTCTTGAGTTGAAGCTGATTTTGGTATTCATCCAGCGTTCTAAAGTGGACAAACTCCCCGAAATAATTGTCCTTAAGAAGAATAACATACCGGATTAAAAAGCCATAGAGGTAGACGTAGGGTGATTGGCCACGGACGTTAAGTATCAGAGCATCAGTGTTTGTCGCCGCCGTTGTGGCATTGTAATTGTAGCTTCCATCCACCACGAGACCTTCGATATGACCCAACTGTTTGGATGAGAGGAATGTGGCCTGTGTGTTCCATTGCGGAACTTGGAGTGCCATGTCCAACTGTTCAGCACGTACATCAAAAGGGATGGCGTTCTTGCTTGGTCGGAAGGAGTCGGCCGGGATGCAGGACTCGGCAGTCAAACAAGGACTGGAAAGAATTAGATACGTGTTGTCTTCAATAACAGTGGCTTTGTCGATGATGTTAGCCTCGTTAACATTGAGATAGACCTTTAATGAATGCAAACTGAGGTTGAGGTGGTACTTGAAGGGCACATAAACCAGATAGTCGGCAGGCGGACCAGTTGTCCAGTCATCGACAAGATCTGTAATTAGGAAGATATGGTCTCTCAGCATGAAAAGTTCCATCTTGGAGCTAGTGATTGTAAAATGCCAGTTTCTGAGAGAGTTCCAGGACAAAGGGTTAGATAGATCGCACGATATCCGCTGAGGTCCAGATCGCCACAGCAAATCGTGATTGACACTGCTCCAGAGCTCCGACCCCGGTAAGTCAACGTCGAGTTTGGTTGTGTAACCTGTAGAGCTGGCCAGCATGTCCATAACGAACTTGATTGACGAGTTGGCGGGTATTTTCACTTCAAGCCAACCTGACGGCCGGATTTGAGTCGCATCACTTTTGCTGTTCTTCTTCGCCCTGTTTCGCTGTTTTCGTTTGGTTGGAGGTTTGGCATGTCGCAAAGGAGGTTCTTTGCCACGCCAACGCCAGTTCTTGGATTCCTCCCTAATCGGTATTCTCAAGGTAACTGCATCATCCATTTCAATGGATAACTGGAACGTGGTGGCGACTCTCCAGTCACCCGGCTTTTGAGGTCTGGCTGGTGTGGCATCCTTACATAATGATGGAAAGAAAAATCGTTGTAGGTCTGCTCGCTGACGATCTGACCAAGGGCCATAGTTCATAGTGCCTCCCTTGATTGAAAAGGTCATACCCCAAGCAGGAGGCTCATCCCCGTTAATGCTAATTGGAAATGGCTTTGTGCCTCCGTGACGAGGGTGCTCCGGAACCTTGCCCACGGCGTCCCAGTACACTGTAAGCACTGCTTCAGGACTGTCTAGAATCGTTGTAACAGCTGCATACTCTACAGATGCCCAACGAGCTCTATCATCTCGGTCACGGTCGTCTAGATAACGGGTCAGGCCCTGCCACTGGTTAGCCCCGGGAACTTGGGACGTCGCTGTGGTCATGGCAGTCCGCGTATCACTTGAGAAAGATTCAACAGAACGCCGCCAATATGGGACCAAGTTCCGTAGCGAGTTGACAGCCTTTCGACGGTGATGACGGAACAATGACCACTTAGACACTGCTTCCTGATTGTGAATGCTATCACGATCTCGTATTGCACGTGCAACTTGATCCTCCTTAAAATCTTCGTTCTCCTTGATTTCAATGACTGGATGATGTAATTGAACTTTGAATGTTTGCCGATATGGATCGGATGTGGTTGTCTCTGAGGCGTCTACTTCTACATCCAGCGAGTCAGTTTTGGCGATAAGGATGGCCTTCGTATTTTCGTTGCCTATGACAGCGGCGGCTTTTTGGCAACGAATATACACCGGAAATAATCGAAGCATGAAAGGTAGTTCGGGTTGCTCGTCCTTGGTGTTCTCGTCGTCATCGATACTTCCGAAACCTGTTGTTGTACGTCGGAATATGTCCTTGGCTCGCTCAGTGAACTGCCGCTTCACATCTGCCCCTTTCTCGTCGCTAGCTGAAGAGCCCACCTCTTTCTTGCCCCCACGCAGCCGAATGTTGACATCCTCCTTCTCTGATACTCCGCTCGAGTGAGGTTCCGGGTCATGGGTTTCGGTGAGTCCTGTCAAGATGCCATCGTAGGCTGGGCTACGGTTGTACACAAACCATTCCAATCCGATCAGATCCACCTGGATACGGCATGGAAGTTCGGCGTTCTTGGTATCACTCGTTGGCGTGGCATCTGTGGTGGGTGATTTAGATCGTCGGGCGTCGATTATGCTTGCATCTCGAACTCGTCGAAGCCAATATCGCCATGTTATATAGCCATGCTGAACCATGAATGTTTCGTTCTCGCCATGATAACGTAGACCCGTGAAGAAGATTCGCCCACCGAGAAGGGATATTTGTATGGCCTTGAAATCTATGTAAATTCGATAGTGGTGCCATGTGTAGGCTCGAAGCGCGTAGGATACGATTGATGCAAAGACTCGGTTGAGATAGAGGACGAAGAATATTGCTAGAAAGCAACACAATGCCATAAAAATAAGGAATTTACTGTTATATATTCGAGTCAGTCATGCATGAGGTATTCAGGTTCTGGACAGGAGCTTGTACTAGTTGAATTGAGGGTTGCCCTCGGCAGCCCTAGCTACAACAATCGCATTGTCGAGGCTTGAGGCGGTAATATTCATGTTGGAATGGATTCGACGGAGCTTATGAAACTCCACTGTAAAATATGAGTATACGTCGCATTATAGTTCCGCGACTATGGCTTCGTAACAGTCAAGCTAAAGAAAGAGGCATGTAGTACTCCGCGAGCGAAGCACCCATGATAAGTTAGGTTGTTGATGTTAAGGTCGATCAGGAGTCAGGTCATCCAATCTCGAAAGCTAACGTAAGTTAGTCGCGACAGTAAAGGACCGCGGTTGTTGGTCAATGGAAGTCAGGTAAGGTTATCCGTAATGCGACCCAATTTACCGAAATACTCCCTGTCAAGAAGCGGATGCAGGGTTGCGGAGCCACTGTTAATAGCTTCGCTCAGTGGTTGAGCTTAAGGCTAGCGCCTGCTCCCTCCCGCGTCCATATCAGAGCTTCTATCTTGGCCAAGACCACCTACCTAAGTACCTAGCCAGCAGTGATGAGCCTCACGATGCAGTCTTGAGTATTTCGCCATCCGGGCCGGGGACTAGTTGTAAGGAAGGTCAGAAGTTGTTTCGGGACAACTTCTTCATCAAGCTATGTCATCATTACATAGAAGAGCCCACAGGGGTTGTGAGATGCCTGTAATTAATTATCAACCAGCTACCTAAGTACCTACCTACCTAGTCTCAATACGGGGCAGGCGTAAGGGCGCATGAACAATACGCCGCCCCGGAGCTATCATTCCTGAGACACTGTTACGTACCACATTCGAGGCAGCAAATACATCATCTGCCCCAGCAATACGGATATAGGTCAACACCAAGTCCCGTTCGCGACTCCGGTATATGGCTAAGCTACACTTGAGTCTTGCAAAAGGTTAAAGACGTCGTCATCGGCGCAGTCTGGATACTTTCGGCAACTTGTCATCCCTATCTCCATCCTCCTGCTAGCGACCTTTCAAGCTCGCCAGTCACCCTGCGCAGCCATCCAGTCATGTGCTAGGACATTCCAGCTATCGCTTGCCCAAACACTTCCGACTTCGACGAACTACACGCCTCTCTGTAGCAATGGGGGATCACGTCGAATTCATGGCCGATGGCGGCACAGGCCAGAAGCTCACATACGCCACTACAGTAGTTGCAGGCGTTGCATCTGTGGTTGCGACGATACTTTCAGTCATGTATGAACTCGTCACAAGGTTCGCAGGAATGCGCAAAACTAACGCGAACCCACAGCTCAATAATGTTGCAAGCCAAGAACTACCGCAAACCTCTTTTGCAAAGATACGTCGTCAGAATCCTTCTTATGGTGCCTATATATTCGATAGCGTCATGGACGAGCATGGTTTCTCTCAAAGCTGCCGCGTTCCTTGATCCGGTTCGCGATATCTACGAAGCTTTCACGATATACACATTCTTCCAGCTTCTCATTAATTATCTTGGCGGTGAACGATCTCTCATTATCATGACACACGGTCGAGCCCCGGTGCACCACCTGTGGCCGCTCAATCATGTGCTTCCCAAGGTTGACATCTCTGACCCTCACACTTTTTTGTCTATCAAGCGCGGTATCCTTCAGTATGCTTGGCTGAAGCCTATCCTTGCCCTGTCGGCCATCATCATGAAAGCGACCGGCACCTATCAGGAAGGATATATTGGCCTCAGTTCAGGCTACCTATGGAGTGGTATTATTTATAATATCAGTGTCACTGTCAGCTTGTACGCGCTGGGTCTTTTCTGGGTCTGCATGAACCATGACCTGAAGCCATTCCGGCCTGTGCCCAAATTTCTATGCATCAAGCTCATCATCTTTGCTTCTTACTGGCAAGGCTTCTTTCTATCGATTTTGGTTTTTCTTGGCGCAATCCCTGACGACGTTGAAGGGTATACGTCAGATAATCTTGCGGCGGCTATACAGGATGCTCTTATTTGTGTAGAAATGCCCATCTTTGCCGTGGCTCATTGGTATGCCTTTTCATGGCACGACTTTGCAGACAACAGCATTTTATCCGCGCGCATGCCTCTACGACACGCTTTCAAAGACTCATTCGGCATAAGGGATCTCATTGAAGACTCCAAATTAACATTTCGAGGAGACACATACGGTTACAGGATTTTTGACTCTGGCGACAAAGTAATGGCACACGAAGATTCCAAATCTCGATTGGCGAGACTCAAGGAGGGCATGAGATATGAACGTGGTGGAAAGGGAAAGTACTGGCTTCCTAAGCCGGGAGAAGTCAACTCCACTACACCTCTCCTTCGGGGTAATGGTGAATCTAGCGACAACCGCCCTGACCAGATCAACGAAAACACTCATGGTACTTTCGAAGAACCAGAGGTCGATGCTGACGAAGACCGCCTGTATGAACAAGCACGGCAGCTGGAGTATGGTGACTGGAATGTAAGCTATTTTGCCCCTCATACATCCATCCATCCATCTAATTTGAACAGTATCCCGTAATTACGGCCAGTGAACCGTTGAGAGAGCGATATCGCTCTCCTGGGAGCTTTGGCGGCAGGTCTGCCTACAACAGTCCGTCTGTGAGGTCGCCTGCGACGGAATACCCACCTACTACCAAAGGCAAACAAAGGAGTAACATGCATGTTCCGGCACGTACCCCTCAAACGGAACCTCGGGCTGAGCCTGTTGTCCCTATTAAAAAGAAGAAAAAGCCCAAAAAGGTTGTCAAGCATGAGGAACCGAACACAAGCAAACTGGGCTTGGATAAAAGACCTGCTCCCGCTGAGGTCGGTGGGCATGACGGGCAGGTCAGTCCCGGAAACAGTGGAGCAAGGACCTGGAACGATGATTATCATGAATCTGAGCATCACTCAGCCTCGAATTATCAGTCGAATTATGGAACAGATGAGGATGAGTTCAGAAATGTCTGGGGAAGAGATGAAGAATCTAGATAAGAATTGCTTTGCGTATACGAAATACCCTTAAGCCTGCTTGGGTTGAATCCAACTTGAAAGCATAGCATGGAGTTATGGTTGTCGGTGTACAACAATGTCTTTATAGTCAGTCACAACTACTCATAGCGTCGCTCGAATGTATACATGCCGTTTGTTACTTGGGAACTCTGGAAACTTCCGATCAAGCTACAGGTGCTGTTCTAACTACCCAGTTGAGTTCCCTATGCATCCTCTATACCTCAAGACCGCTTTCAATCAATCAATCAATCAATCCAAACCCCCACCTTACGCCCAGGCCAAGCTGAACACCTCAGTACCATGTCTGGAAATACCTACCTCGGACTTTCCATCGGCACTCTTGACACTAGTAGGGATCTTCTCGCCCTTCCTCTCCAGGATGATCTTGTTACCAGAAGTGTCGGGCAACTTGTAGAATCGTCGCCCGTTACGGCTGAGGAAGTTCTCAAGCTTCTCCTGTGTAATGTCCGCCTCAGAGATGACGCCACGCTCAATGGCTTCTTCGAGGCCAAGAAGGACGAGCTGCACGACATAGGGTTGAGTGAAAACACCCGCAGGGGCCTTGCCTTGCTCGGCAGATGTCTTGGACTGCAATGGGTGGGGAGCGCTATCGCTTCCACTGTAACTTTGTCAGTACACGCAAGGGATCTTTTGGTAGAGAAAAGGCTCACAAGAAGAACTTGGTGTTGCCGCTGACAACTGCCTTGATCAAGGCGTCTCTGTCAGTGGGCTTTTTGGGGATGGGCTTGCAGAAAGCAAAAGGGTCGCAGCAAGCCTCGTGGGAAGTGAGGTAGAGGTGGTGAGCGGTGATAGTCGCTACATAAATTGTTAGAAACCCGTCCGTACTGTTAGGACTACAGGACCATACCGCCGACAGTAGGGCCACAGGCCTTGACGGCCTCTACAGCAGCAGCAGTAGTGCAATGCTCAAGCTGAACGACGATGTCAGCTTTGGTCTATTTAATCATAACAGAAGCATGCATACCACAATGCGCAGCTGAGGGAATCGGTCATGGAGTTGCTTCAGAGTGGGGAGGAAAGCCTCTTCCAAGGTGGTATCAGCTGGTGCAAGAGACTCGAGGACTTCTCCATGAATGTTCAAGACTGGGCAGATCCTGAATGTTAGCACCATCAGTCAGGATGTTTTCGCAAATCGCTTACCAATGCCGTGCTTCTCCATGGCAGCAAACGTGTCATAGAATGCTGTGATGTCAGAAACACCACTCTCGGAGTTGGTGGTGACACCTGGAAAGTGTAAGCATTTTGTAGTCAGCTTTTGAGCAACCAGAACATACCCTGTGGGTACAACTTGACACCAGTGACGCCAGCTTCGGCAGCTTGAGCGATCACTTCAGGAGTGACTGAAGGATGAAGCTTTTGGGAGTGAGAACGAGCTTAGATATGGGGTGGGGATAGATGAAACTGACATAAAGAGACATGAGGAAGTTGACATCCTGAGTGATGGCAGTTAAGTTGGACTTGTACTCGAGCACCTTGAATAAGTTTTGTCAAAACGATCTGTCCGAATGGTTATTTGGGCGATTTGAGAGTTCATACCTGTTCTACAGAAGTGAGGGGAGGCAGCTATGTAAGGCAGTTAGTGGTTCAGCATCTTTATTTCAAGCCGTTATCCTCCCATATGCACATGTTTCACAGGAAAAGACATACAAGATTAGGCATGCTATTATATTTATTAGCCTTTGAATACAGAATCTTTTCTATAGAGTCCATACACAAATACCGTATCAACTCCACCCTGGCGAACAGTCGGGACTACCAAGTCCATCAACTCGCCCTGACGCAAATGAACGTGCATATCCGCCGCAGCTGGTAGTTCAAGACGCTGAATGTTCTTCATTTTGGTTGAAGTTTCGAGGCGTAATGGTGAAAAGGTTTCAGGGGATTTGTCAATGGCAACAGCAAAGTGAGCCCTGTAATAGACGCCTTAAAGATGGATCGTCAACCGAAGCGCGGGGTGCAACTTTTTTTCCTGCCCCGCCATTTGTCTCAGCAAATTGATAGGGAACTCAAGCGTCGGAGAATTTTTACCAATCAAGGATAGCCTTTCTCTTTACATTGTCCAAGACAGGTTAGGTTTCGGATAAACCACAAGTCCGATCCCACAGGCGGTGTGAGAAATTTGTCGGTCTGCAAAGGCAGAATCGCTTCCACGGCACAATCCCATCACCAACTCTCAGCCCTACCTTATCAATATCGCATTCAACCTGCAGCCTGCCGGTCTTCTCAGCAGTGGCTTTTGGTGGAACAGGCGTACTGAACGCCTTACAGGACCAGGTCGTGGGCTAGGCCCTTGAGCGCGCAATGGGCCGCAAGCCCAACCCCCTTATCCTCGAGTACTTCGTCCGAGGCCCCAAGCTCAACGACAACAGTAACCGATATCCTCACACGTGCAAGCAATGCGGCGAGAACTTTCCCAAGGGAAGGATCGATAGCCTGACCACGCACATAACCAAGAAATGCCCTGCCATCTCCGAATCCGATCGTATGCGAGCCTGCCTTGAACTTCACGGTATTACGAATGCCCGAGCATCTGCTGAACGACCACCTCCCGAGACGCAGCCAAACGGACAGCCTGTAGATGTTCCCAACCTACCTCAAGGATGGAGTGCCCTTGAAACTCTTGCTGAAGCCTCGCGACAAGTTGATCTGAACGAGAACAACCGTGCTCAGAGCGTACAAGCTTCCGTAGACGCCGCCGACCCCGCCAACATTCAGCATGTTTCGGATCGCTTTGAGCTTCACGAGCAGTTTACCCTTGATAATCCTCCTGTGAGCTACGAGAACCGATCAAACCAGGGAAACAGAGGTATGATAGTGAATACGGGGGCTGTGAGAAGTGTTTCTAACAAGTCCGGTAGGTGTGATTCAGCAGCCGCTCCCAGGAACCGAGCTATCCCCTGAAGAACGCCTCCAGGCATTGCTTCCCAATAGCGATGCTTCACCCGACGTCTCGAATATCTCAGTTGCCGTTGCTGCTACAGCTAGGCTGAACCCGTCACTTCTCGACCCCCAACTCGTTGACGAGAACGGTTCCGCAACACCGCCGCCGCCCATGGACATCCCAGCTTCTATCGAAACCTCTCCAAGTGCAGTAACCGCTCCCGATAATGGCATTTCGCAACCATGGGGTGAAATGACATACTTGACGACCGCTTCGCCAGTTCCTCTCATTCATGACCACCCTCCACCACCTATACAAATGACTCGTGGTGGTGTTCGAATGGATACAAGTGACGGGCAACTTAATGGGAGGCCCCGTCATGCTAGATCTCGGTTTACTGCTGCGAGGCGCAAGGAGGTTCAAGAGGTTCGCAAGATCGGTGCCTGCATTAGGTGCAGGATCCTTCGCAAGAATTGTGGCAAAGGAACCCCGTGTGATACTTGTCGAAAGGTTCTTGCGCCGAGAGTATGGAGAACTGGCTGTGTACGAACAAGGCTCCAGGAACAACTCGACCTGTACTCGGCTGGTGTCCAGGTTGTCCTGTCCCAGAATCGCATCAATCTCTTGAAGAACCAGATAAACATGACCCATGATGGCACCATGATAGAGGTTTCACACTTTCCTGAAACTGGCAAAGTCATTCTTCTTGAGGCCTTGGTTGCGTTGCTAGAGCCTAGCGAGACGCTAGCAGAACTCCGAGGCAGCAAAGATTCATTCTTCCAGGTTATCATGATCGACCAGGACAAAGAGGATGTTCCTGGCAAGGTCGAAGCTTACATGCGTGATGTCTTTCAACTATTCATCGACAGAGAGCCCTCAAAATTCATGCGCGTCACCCTGGACCTGGCGCTTCAGCAATTGCAAGAATCGGAAGACGATCTGCTTCGAAAGTCCTTGGAGTTATGGGGCCTAGTAGAAAGCATCGACCGCGAAAGGCAGTGGAACGTTATCGAAAGACCAGCCAACAACAGTGAAGAGCCCCGGCGTATTCAAGAGGCCAAAAGCGAAAACGACGCCGACATCTACACGACCCTTTGCATGCAACTCAACGCTGCAGCAGAGAGGAAAGCCAACAACACGTCCAAGGCTCTTCTGAGTGGCATGCACCGCGTCCTTCAGGACAGCAAAGTTAAGGTCAACTTCAAGATGTACCTGACAGCTGTCATCTTCTTAAACTGCCTTGAGAAATCTACGTGGGCCTTCAAGGCTTGGGAGCAAGATCATCTTCGCCCTGGATGGCCTTTGGAACGAGACCCCAGTGTCTTCACACAACAGGGTAATAACCTTTCCGGGCTGTTGAAGATGCTTCTGGCGATTCGTAAGGCTCTGCCGCAAACACATCGCGATGAAGCAGGCAAACTTGCTACTTCAGAGCAAGACCCTGTCATAGCGACCTATTTCCAAAACATTGACCTGGACTGTAAGTATACTTGGTCTCAGTGGACCCAAGCTCGTTGCTAACCATCGCACTAGATGACAGCATCCTCGCCCGACAAGAAGGCCACCCTTTCTCCCCTGCAGACTCTCGATCTTTAGAAATGATGTTCTGCTCTCATCTCCTCATTACAAACTCTCCTTAAAGCAACCCCAACAGACTTGAGCAGACGACCCTTGTACGCTGTTTGAGCACAGAGCACTCAACGAAAATGATGTTGAGCTGACGAACGTAATTTCAACCCGTTTAATAGTTAATGAATGGACGGAAAAAGCAAATGAATTTTGATACCACACGAAGCACGCGCGCGTATGACTAGCCGGTGGACGTTATGGCTAGCGCTGTATTTGAAAGGAGGTGGAGAGGAAATACACAATACAGGGTTGTGGTTGATGTCTGGCGTTTATGGCATAGAGAAAAAGAAGCAAGATACCTCGAACGTCCTTGGTGGAAATGTATAGTATTACTGTACTTGTAACCAAAAATGTCTTCATTAGGATTGATCATGCATCATCGTTATCACTTGCTTCGCTAAATCCTCGACTACGGTATTTCATCCATCACAGCCCATTTGAATACGTAGAATCCATTGTCGTTGTGTTGCTATCATCCTCCTTCTCTTGGCTGTTTGCGGTGCTATAACCAGACATTTCAAGAGCCTTCTAGGCTGAAATACCCGATATACCACTATTGTTCCTGCTAGGACCGTGACCAGGCCGTTTTGGCTTCTTGAAGCAAGCAAATTCGTTCTTACTTGCCTCTCTTAGACGTTTGAGAACAGTGCGCATCTCGGTTAGCTCGCCCTGCAGACGTGCACGAGCATCGTTGTCTGTACGCGCATCAAGTTCCTGGTAGATCTGACTCTGTAGTTCCGAGGCCCGTTCCGAAGTGTAGTGGCTGAGTGTTTGAGCAACAAACTCGACATCGAGGGTCGCTTGCATAAGGGCCTCGAGAGTATATCGTGGGCGGCGCCGGAACGCTTCCAGGAGTTGAATAGACGTCTGCTCGAGAAGGAAAGATAGGACTTCGACTGTAAGAGCCGGAGCAGTAGTGGATACTTGTGAGTGGACAAGAACAAGGGTGAGGAGAGCCTCGTAAACGTATGGTTTGGCGACTTGCGTGCGTTGCCCTTGGCCAGGGGCCCAATCAGGTGCTGAGATGCCAGATTGAATGACATCGCGCAGTCTCTCAATCGACTGCTTGGTATAGGATTGAAAGAGCCGCTCGTGGATTTGCCCAAGGACTTCGCGAATTTTCTTGGACTCATCAGTTAACTTGACAGAGAATGCGTTCTCAAACTGCAGGTTAAGACTCGGCACCACTTGTGACCGAAGCGATGAAAGGTTGCTCAGCGTCATGAGCATACGGATATTCTACAAACCAAATGTCAGTTTCATGTCATACTCCAAGTCAAGTACAACAACTCACCATGTCTCCCGAGTCTAACGCTCCCTTGCCCGTCATAGTTGGTGCTGCGGCCGACGCAAGAGATCTTTCACTATCAATCGACCAGTCGTCTTCAGTCTTTTTCAACGATCTCTCAGCATTCTCGACCATGCCGCTCAAAGCCTTGTATAGCGTGGTCACATATTGGCTACGAACCATCTGAAGAAGTTTGGTTGGTGGGGGCAAGACAATATCTCCCGAACCGGACCTGGACATAGCATCGGGGATATAGAGAATCTTCTGCATGCCCAACAGTACTGCTCCTTCGAAAGCCGCAAAGCTGGCTGGCATACGTGTCACATCACCCATCTCAACGGATCGTTGCCAATCCTCGACATACTTAATGTTCTCAGCATCTCGATTCCAGGCGGCGCACAATGCTGTCACACAGCGCTCTCGAGAACCTCCAACAAGACTTCTCAGGCGATCGAGTACCTGACCTTCCCCTGACTCGATTGGCTCAATACAGGCTAAGTCGCCTGCCCCAGCGCCAACCAGAGTCAGCATTTTCGATAAGTAATGTACACCACTGATAGAGTTTGACCAAGGAGGCCAGAAAGCCAGCTTTTCCCAAGCCTCGCCCCTTTTGGGTGACGGAGGGGGCATGTTGTTTGGGTCGAAGTTGAAACGAGGATCTCGTGGAGATGCCAAAGAGTCAGAGCCGGGTGTCCCTGGAACAGGCGTCTTAGGAAGTGGTGAAAAGAGCAACGAGACATCTTCGGGAGGCATATCCACAAAGAAAGAATAAGCATGTTCCCGTAGCAAGTCTACCAGCTCCACGGCCCCCTTTCTCAATTCGTTGATACTATCCTGTGATAGCTCGTGGTGATGTCGAGACTCACCACGGTATCCTACAGGAAGAGCGGCTTGGGCAGAACCATTGATGAACCCTTGCACTGTTTGCCAGAACTCTATTACCTCGCCAAGGATTCCTTCACTCGATAGCAGACTTGTAAGGAAAGATAGCATCTTTTCCCACAGTTCTATCACATCAGGTGAGTCAAACGTCAAAGGTTTGTCTTCGATCACTGGTCGGCCTAAAGAGCGAAGATGTGCAGCAATGGTGTTGGGGTGGGGTTTTTCATTGCTGGCCAGCCTGCGACGAAGCACCTCAATCTCGACCTTCGAACGGTCTGCTGTCGACTGGATCTTGCCTTTGAGGTGATCATATCTACTCAACAGCCAAACCCAGATCGGATTGTCGTCAGCGCCCAGTTCCAATAGCAATCCGATGAGTTCCATATGCTGGTCTTGTATGCGGCCAGTTGCGCCGGCACCATCTGTCCTTGATGCTGTGTAAAGGGTGACAAGTCGTTTCCATACGTCGCGTTTAAAGATGCGAATCTGCTGGTCCACGTCATGCCACATTCGTCCTGCTATCAACAGCTGGTAGAGTTGTGGTTCTGTGGGTGTCTCTTCTCCGAGTTCCTCCGCCAGTCGTCGACTCTCGTCCGCAATTTTTCTGGCTCTTGTGAACTCATCGACCAACGATTCATAGTCTTTCCGCTTGATACTGTCTGCTATCGATGTGCTCAGCTCCACATAATCTTTGAACCGAGTCAGATGGTTTGAAACTGTTTTCAAATTCTCTTCCTTCTCTCTTCCACCCAAAGCGGGGCCCCAGACATCCTCAGCTTTTGCTGAGACCTCAAGCAGCGGACCCTTGATACCCAGAACACCATATTCGCTTTCCTTTATCAAGGCATTCTTCTTTCGCGTATCAGTGCTTACGGACGCCAGGGTGTTGTTGATCCCCAGCCCAGCGCCTACCATACTGTTCCGATAGCTGCGGCGTTGGGCTGCATTAGAAGCACCTGGATTATTCGGGTCAGGTGGCTCAACTCCACGATATTTCATCTCCTTGTAGACATTATCTATAGTTGCCTTGGCTTTCACGAATCTTTCAAAGTTGGTCTCGACCAGAACCTTGAGTGATGCTGACTTTTGATCAATGGACTGTGAGAGAACATCGAGACCTGTGAGTAGACTTCGAGTATCGGCAGTGGCGTGCATCTGAGAGAGAAAGAGCGCAGGCGAGAAAGTTGTCGAGGAGAGCAGGAATCGGTTACCTAATTTGATTGTCCAAAGTCAATTCACGATCTCAGAACAAGCTGTCATGATGCGGAAACGTACGTAGTCGGTGATCATCTTGGAGGGGTAAACCAAGATGCTTGAGCGTTCTGACGACACTATCAGTTGTCCCAAGAGGATCCGGTTCATCTTTTTGCACAATATTCCCAACACCGCCTTGGTCGTCCTCTCTAGGGATGTTGCTTTTCCGTTGGCTCACAGCTCTCTCAAGCGCCTGGTATCGAGACTGTCTTCTCTTCAGGGCGGCGCCCTTCTCGTCCTCACCATCATCGTCGCGATCCTCCAAATCTTTCTCGGCAGGCCATTCTGTAGGATATAAGGTCGGAATCTGGTAAAAGTCGAGGATCGTACGTTCCATATCGGCCATGGTGGCGGTTATGGTGGCCTAATGGGTGTTCGATTAGGGGATGCGTCGCATGCTCGAGTGGTCGAGCTTGTATTATGCCCAAACGGCGAAATCGCGAGGAATCGTTCTGTGGTATAGGAATGAAATATTGGTGACTTGAACTTGAGCGGTAGAAACTGCTGAATATGCCTAATCTATCAGGCGCATTGTTGGAAATGATTGATTGTATACTAATGCTGGGAAGCTAGGAGGTTAGGTAGCTCATGTATAGATGTGGCTGAGGGACTGAGCTATGGGGTACAAATGTGGCATTGTTGATGGTGTGGCTTGTCGAGCTCAATTTCCGGGCTGTGACGTGCATGAAACATCGATCTTGTAGCTCAAAATGGTAAGTAAAAGCCGTGGTAGCGGATGCCCACCGGCCCCTCGTCACTCGGAGCAAGGCCCTCAAAATGCGAGCCAGTAGAGAGAAAAAATTGGCAAGCGGAAGTCCGCGCGGGATACGAGGCTGTAGCCGAAAGGAACCCATGAGAAGGCCTGGAAAAGACGCGAAATAGTGGGTAACAGTGGGTAAATCAAGGCATTTACAGTGACTGGCCCCGCTATTGCCCGTGGCTAGCAGTGGCTACTGGGGGTTTTCCTGCTGTCAAGCTGTGGCGCAAACGCCATGAAAGGCAGCATTGGCCATTCGGAGTCGGATTTGGTTGGTTTTGGGGTTGGGTTGGTTTGGGTTCAGTCGAGTTCATAGGTCGGTTGTTTTCTCTTCTTCCTCTCTTTCTATTTCTTGTCGTCACGCTTTTCCCATTATACCCTCTACTCTCCTCTTTACCTTGCATCATCTTGTCTCTTTCTCTCAAGCTGCATCAAGGTAGTCTATTTGCTTGCTCTCTTCAAAATGCTGGCCATTCGAGCTCTCCGAACTCCCGCCTCCAGGCAAGCCCTGCGCGCTGCTGCTCCCCGCGCTGCCATTTTCTACGTATGAGATCACCACCACAATTTTGCCCGGATTCGCTACAATTTAGCCCGAGCACTGCATGAACATTTACTTACTTCATTGATACAGAACCGATGCTACTCGACCTCTGGCGAACGAGTTGCCAAGTACAACGGTACCAAGGATTCCAATGTACGTTTTGCGCTCTCTCATAATACAGCTTTGAGACGATGCTAGCGCTCGGCTGAACCGAGCATGAGGCCGAGATAAAATAGCTCAGTCGCAACACAATGCTTGGCTATAGCCTCAATTGCAATTGAGATAGTACTAACATAAAGCGCAGGGCAACTTCCTGGTCAGTTTGATTGAGGGTGACGGTATCGGCCCTGAGATCGCCCAGTCTGTCAAGGACATCTTCGCCGCCGCCAAGGTTCGTCATGACAGCCCGTATAAGTCACACCAAAAAATATCGTCATGCTAACACAACCCCGTTTAGACCCCCATTGCTTGGGAGCCTGTCGATGTCACCCCCATTATCAAGGACGGCAAGACCGCTATCCCTGATGCTGCCATTGAGAACATCCAGAAGAACAAGATTGCCCTCAAGGGTCCTCTCGCTGTACGTTGACATGAGCGCAAGGCTATCTGCCAGGCGCATCGCATATGGCTCAATGGCTAACACCGACCTCTAGACTCCCGTTGGCAAGGGCCACGTCTCTCTTAACCTTACCCTCCGCCGAACATTCAACCTCTTCGCTAACCTGCGACCCTGCCGCTCCGTCGCTGGCTACGAGACCCCTTACGACAACGTCGACACTGTCCTGATCCGAGAGAACACCGAGGGTGAATACTCTGGTATTGAGCACGTTGTTGTCGACGGTGTTGTCCAGAGCATCAAGCTCATTACTCGCGAGGCTTCCGAGCGTGTTCTCCGATTCGCCTTCCAGCACGCCGAGTCTATCGGCCGCAAGAAGGTCCGCGTCGTCCACAAGGCTACTATCATGAAGCTCTCCGACGGTCTTTTCCTCAAGGTCGCTCAGGAGGTCGCCAAGGACTTCCCCGGTATTGAGTTCGACGCCGAGCTTCTTGACAACAGCTGCCTCAAGATGGTCACTGACCCTACCCCCTACAACGACAAGGTCCTTGTTATGCCCAACCTCTACGGTGACATTCTCTCCGACATGTGCGCCGGTTTGATCGGTGGTCTCGGTCTCACCCCCTCCGGAAACATCGGTGATGAGTGCTCTATCTTCGAGGCTGTTCACGGTTCCGCTCCCGATATTGCTGGCAAGAACCTTGCCAACCCCACTGCCCTCCTCCTCAGCTCCATCATGATGCTGCGACACATGGGTCTCACCGAGCACGCCTCTCGCATTGAGAAGGCCATCTTTGATACCCTCGCCGAGGGCAAGGCTTTGACTGGCGATCTCGGTGGCAAGGCCAAGACCAACGAGTACGCTTCCGCCATCATCTCCAGGCTGTAAATACACATGCTTCAGTTTAGATACCTGCTCCCTCACACTGGGGTTTATACGCGATTCTCTTTTTTTCTTTTTTTCGGGGTAGTGTACTTCTGAACTGTACCAAACCTAGAATCAGGCACGGCGAAATGATTAAGTTACGGAGTTACTCTTGATGATATGGGTCGAAAAAATGGTTGGAGAGAAGTGGTGATCTGTGCCTGAATTATGTGATACTGTAACAAGCTAGTCAAAGAAAATAAATAAGATATCTACTCCTGCGCTCTGCTCATGAGGCTTCAAGGACCTCCACGCCTCGTTTGGCTTCTCATACGCAATCAGCATAATAACATTCATCATGACATTCCTCTGCCACTCGGGTGAATTTCCATGGACCCACCACACACATGGACCTACCCATAGTATGGCTTTTCCAACAGAGCTACCCTAGACATTATGATAATTAATATCAAGAAAGTATGAGAATAATCTTTCTCCCATAGCCGCGCATACCTATTCCGCGAATGATGCTATCGTATTCGATGTGCAGAGCATACAAGCAGATGATATTACACTCAACAGTTTGTCAAATAAAAAAGTAGACACATGTGGCTGGTCGTTCAATACGACAAGCAACTATTCTGGTTCAGACAAACGCCTGTGTTCAATTGAATGTCCATAGACGATAACGTGCACCAAGACTTATGTGTGGTTTCTCCTCCAACATCCCCTCTGGGTGTGCACCCCTATGCCCCAGCCTTTCTATCATCCCAAGAACCAGCGCCAGCTTCAGAACAACCCTATGCGCCCTCGTATCATTGCGAGCTAGACAGCAGTACCAAAACAAATTGCATGTCAAAAATAGCTCTACCTGAGATTTAGAGTCGGCCAGATCGAATCTCTTTGTCAAAAATCTTGACGCCCCAAACTTCATAAAATTGGAGGACACCAACAGTCTTCAATCGAAGTCTTTTTCCACAATTTGAGGCATCGTCATCATCATCCTCACTCTCGCTATCCGACCCCCATGTCGGCAACATGGGAAGGTTTAGATTGTTGTGATGATTGCTCACCGTAGCTTTCTCCTTACCCTTACCTCTTCGCTTCTCCTCTTCATCTGGCATATCTGTAGGGCGAATAACGCGGTCGAGGCGGTCATCCTCCATAGCAATCCACTCAAGTTTCAACTCGGGGTGGTGAGAGAGATTGTCAACGATGAAGTTCAAGATCTCACGCATGACCCATATACATGTGTCGTTGTTCCTGAAACGGAGAATATTGATGGCACGGAGACTGGTAAGTCCGGCAAAATACTGCATGAAAGCGTGCTGTGAGGTATGTTAGCGATATCTAGTGACAGCTGCAGGAAACTTACCACCGCATGAATGTTCATACTAAGAGCTAGCTCCTCGAGCTGTACTCCACGGCTGCAGATAAGTATCATTGCCTTCTGGTTCGCATCCCACCCGCTGCTATTTGACTCGTCCTTGATCATCAATCTCTTTAAGGTATGCATGTGCTTCTTCAGCACTGACCGGCGAATCTGATCGATAGTGACTGTAGTCCGTGGCGCGAAACTTTCGGGTTTGTGTTTAGCGCTTCGTTCCAACAGAAACAAATCATGTAATTCCTCGAGTTGCGACATGCAGTTTAAGAATGCGGTCGACACATTGTCGGTAAAGACACTGCGTAGGGCCAAGGGGGAAACCTTATTCTCTTTAGAGAGCAGTGTCCAAATCGGAGCTTGGTTGCCAACATTGAGCAATGTTAAACTTTTAATGCACTTGAGGTCAATGGCCCTTGACAGGACGGATGCCTTGACAGGAACCAGGTGAATGCCTAACGTTTCCAGTGCAATGCCTCTGGTATCTCGTAGGTACTCATCAATTGACCGTTGGGACTTTTCACTACCACTGATTTGAGATTTGCCAAGGACCTGATCCTCAATCTCTTTTATTTCAAGGTGTGTAGTTTTTATGGCGCCCCGTACACGTTCAGTCCTTTGACCCAGTTGTTTGAGTTGGGTAACCGAGTCCTTAAATTGTTGGAGTTCTCCGACAGTGCCTTGAATAGACATTGCCTTGATCTGTTGAATGAACGCATCGTTCTCATCCTGTAGCTGCTGGAGTTCCAACAAGAGTGATTCATAATTCACTCGCTGCGCACCCGAGTTCGTATCGACTTTGTCCAGTTCTGTGACCGAGACTGTATTCGAATTTGTATCTTGATCGTCCAGGTTGGCAACAGAAGAAGGACTAGCGTCTGCTTTTTCGGACTCCTCGGATTTAACTTGTCGCCCCTCGGCCTCCTTGGACTGCTGCCCATCCGATTCGATTTCCACGTCGTCTGCCGTATCGAGATGATCGATTTCGATATCGTCTGGCGACAAATCGTCATTTGACTCCTTCTTGTCAAATATGGAAGGTAATTTGGAAGTATCAACCGGTCCTGAACTCGCCTGACCATTCCCACTATTCGGCTCTCCATTCTTAGACACGACAGTAGGGTTTTCCGATGAATCGTTGGGTTGCTGTGATGAGCTTTCGCCCGAATCGACATACTTTCTCGCAGCTTTCTCAATGACGTCTAGGATATCCTGTTGGACGATAGAGATATCGCGTGTGCCATTGAGCTGTGTCATCAACCTCGTCGATACGCTGCGCAGAGATGACACGAATTCTTCGCGGGGATCCTCTGAGTTTTCGTTATTCTCGGCTTCTTGTTCTTCTTGACTAGTCGCTGCTTCGCGAGGACTCTGATTAAGTGCAGGTTTTTTGACAATAAAAGGTTCGACATCGAATATCCTCCCCAAAATGCCCTCTTGAAGTTTACGCTCCTCCTGAGAGCGAAAGTTTTTGGCAGGGCCACTGGTGTCGAAATTGGTATTTTGAGAGACAGGTACCACTTGGAACTCGTCATCAACATCAGAATCGTCCGGATCAGAATCAGGTGGTGGCCGCCTGGCCTGCAGAGCCAAAGAATCCGACAAGGAAAGATGCAACTCTGTAAGGGTAGAGGATGAATTTCGGATGCAAGTCTTAAGCTCAGTGGCCAAGTCGAGACTGTCTATATCGAGAACGGATAGGCTCTTCAGCATCTTGAAACCCGAAAGCGTTGGAGGTTCTTGAGCTGTAGGAGCGCGTTTGTTCGCCTTGGATTTTGAGAACTGCTTTGAAGTTGATAGAAGAGGGGGAGGTGACGAAATGAGTGGCAGAGATGACATAGAACCAGCTAAGGGAGCTGTGAACATTGCTGGGGGAGGTCCAGGAGGAGGCGGAGGAGGGATATCGGCCCAATGAGTCGAGGCTGGGGGAAGGTCATCGAGAGTGAGTGGAAGAGGTGGCGGCATCATGTAGTACGTGTCGCCAGCTTGAAGGCGGATGTGAAACTTGCTCAGCGTTGGAATCTTGTGAAGCTCACGATAGACAGGTCTACTAAGTTCAACTCTGATGTTCCATCTATTGACAATGTTAGCGACGGTGGATATGAGTGAAAGCACACAGTCTGCCATGGAACCCACCGAAAAGACTCGAGAGATTTCGCCTTCTTCAACGTCAAATATAGTAATGTGTTAAGAAATTTTCCGCAACTGGCACTGTAAAGATATGGTTTATATGCATGTTCAGCTTTGACGCCAGTGCTAACTGTGTCCATGGACAACTCCCTTAGATGCTTTGCATAGTTGTAGTCGCTCGTAGTGAATGTATCGAGGCCGCCTGCGAGGCCATCGATTGGTGATTCGAATCTCACATCGTCGTCATCCGGAAAGAGAATATTGAAGCTGCGATAGAGTATGGCAGATGCAAGCTCGCGGAAGTGCTGAGAGACAAGAGCACAGCAGATCAGATCAGACTGCGAGCACTGCGGGTGCATTAGCTAGGTCACAAAACACACAATGGGTAGCATCGACAATACGAACATGCGACAAGATGTCCTGTTGAATCTCAGCTGGGAGATCCTGGAAAGTGAGCGAGCGCGTGGGCGGGGTGGCAGCCTTGTTGCCAACGGCCTCCGCAGCCATGATGAACGAGCGGGGGCAGCGTGGCAACTAGGCTGGCTGACGACGAGTGAGAGGAGAGACAGTTCGAAGTGGATAGAAGGAGAGATGAGTCGAAAAGGAAGACAGTATCGAGAAGCGAACGATGCGCTGAGTGAATAAATTTGCGATACGTCTGGTGTTCACTATGCGCCGCGCCCCGATAGAGATGGAGATGGAGACGGAGATGGGATGCGCCGATGTAGGCGGGCGGCTCGAATGGATAGTGTCGATCAGTCGGAGCTAAGAAGGCTATAAACTGGGGCCGGTAAGAGAGAAAGCAAGCTCATGAATGTCGAAGTAATGGATACAGTAGAAGGAATCTCTCTGTACCTAGAGGTCGAGTGGAGGATGAATGAAACGAAAAGAGACAAGGATGGAGGAGAGTGAAGTCAAGTAAAGGCAAGTAAAGGCAAGTAAAGTAAAGCCAAACTTAGTAAAGTCAAACCGAGTCACTGGATTGGATCAGACTGTCGCAAGCCGCCGCTTGGTGTCGGGGTCTCTAGGTACGGTAGGCTGCAAGTTCCGGGGGTTTAGTGTTAGTGGAGGTTATGAATAGAACCCCCCGCGGTCTTTCTCGCTTGTTGATTGGTTGCGATGAGCGGCTGCTGCGGGGCGGATTAACGATTCCCAAGGATCTACCTTCGTCGTTTGTTAGTGCCAGTGAAGCTGAACATGGATCTCAGGTCGACTAGGTCTACCTTGTAGGTAGTAGGTAGATGTTGTGCCTTACCTATGACAGAGAATATGGGTACGGGATGGAGATCCTAGTATTAAGAGAAAAGACTCACAGGGTGACTGTAGAGAAGTCCCAAGCACCATTGAGTTCTAAGAAATCTATCTAGCTTTACCCACCCGTTTCTCGGCGTTGTGTGACAGCCGCAACGGCACCTGGGTTTGTTAACAACGAATAACTGGAAACAGCAGCAGTGAAACTGAAATGCCAGAGACAAAGACCATCGGTATTACTGAAGAGATCTATGCATGTGGAGAACCGAGCAAGCTCTCCCTCACTGCTTAGATTAGTAGTAGTTATTCACTGCGTCACAATAGATGACCTTGAATACCTGGCTGCTGTCTGTGATGATCCCCAAGCAATAGAAAATCTAACATAGGAAATGATCTTGTACCAGCTGAGACCTGATATAATGAACTTAGCCAAGTGTTGTGCCTGATATTAGTTTATGGCTGATTGTTTGTATAAAATCTGTTATTGCATCCATAGATAGGTACGTACTGCATATACCAACTATCTACACAGAGGGTTTCGATTGTTTGCAGTGGCAGAAGAATGGTTGCTTCTCACCCTCACAAGAACAACGACGAAAATACCCAGGTTCCCAAGGCATAATCTACTAGAGGTACTATGTACTGGGCTGAAAACAAGGATTTGCCAACAAGTTCCGTGTATCCTCCCGCAGCAAAAACATCAGCATCTTCTGTCAGCTCACGACATAATTCGTAAGAGATCTCTACCTCGACTATCAGAATGCCTAACAGTGAAAACGTCACTGTCAGCTTGTTGTAACAGAGGGACGAAATGAGTAAGGTCCGATCACCAGGTACAGTGAGTCGATCGTGTTGTGTTTAGGTAGACTAGGCAAAGAATTGCCGAGAGCCAAGTCGCCACAGAAATGGTAGTAATAAGGAAGTCAGACTGCTGCATGAGCGGCCGAGATGGTACATTATAATCTTGAACAACAGAAACAAAACGAAGTGTTCTCTATTGCAGCCATGATTTTAAAAAAAAATCTAGCCATTATTAACCTGCGTAGACTACTATACATACGACATAATAACATCCATACCAGTCCACCAAATGGCTCTAGAACATCATGAAACATTAGCTGTAGTGTTGGCTCTCCCCTTACATCCCTGCTTCGTAAACTAGGCCCACGGTCCACCTACAGGGCTGTGTAAGAACCCCCTTCAATCATCCGTTCTCCATTAATGACTTGCTTAAATCCCCCAGGAACTTATCCATATCGACCTGCTGGACCTTTTCTTTCTTTCTTCCCTTTTCGTTCTCACCATCCTCGTTCTTCTGTTACGTTTCCAACTATCATCTTTCTTTCTTTACTCTACCCACCTTCGTTGTAGCATTTGCCAAGCATTTGTATATTGCGCTCCCTTAAAAACATGAAATATCCCTGCATTCGTATCTAGGACTATTCATCATCAATTCATCGACGTGAATTTCAGAGCCACCACTGTTACTCGAAAGACAAATCACCTACATAATGGCCGACACAGAAGAGCCCCAGTTCAACACATTAGCTGAGCGTATTGCCGCCCTCAACAAGAAAAAGAGCTTCGTCAACATTCAAAGCCCAAACCCAAGCCCAAGCCCCGGACCTGGACCAGTTCGCAAGCGACCACCGCCGCCTCCTCCTCCCGTTCGTCCAGCTATCGAAGGCAGGAGCCAAACAGTACCGATTATATCAACAACCCCAAGCCCTTCACAGAATAACCCAACGATTCCTCCTCGCCCACTGAGAAAAGCGTCAACACCTCAACTCTCAGCGCAAAAAAGCCAAGATGTGGTTCAACGACGAACCCCGCCTCCACTCCCCAGCCGCACTTCGACTACACAGTCCGCACCGACTTTGCCGCCGAGACGTCCCTCGAATCAATCTAGTCTGATGGTGAGGAGAAACTCTGGTTCTTCAGAGAGATCGCAGAATTCTGCAATCTCTACGTTATCTGCAGGCAGGCCTCCTTCATCAGTGACAAGTGTCAACTCTGATGGGGCCGTTTATAAAGTCCCACCGGCCTATGATCCGGCGAACCTCCCAAAACTACCCCCTTCGAGAAGAGAGAAAGAATCCTCAGCCAAGGAGGTAGCGAAACCCAAACGCGCTCCTCCTCCATCGCCACAACCTCCACGAACCATCGAGCCTCCACGAGCCGTTGCGCCTGCACCTCCGGTGAGACCTAATCTTCCACCAAGGTTACCCGCCCGCCCAGCGAAACCACAAGCAGACGCCACGCCTGAACCGCAGACAGTATCTCAGCCAAGGAAGATACCACCCAGACCATCAGAAAACGGCAGATCGAAAAGACCGGTTATTCTTGGGTTTTCGAATAAGGACAAGGCTCAAGATGCCCAACCAGCACTACCTGCACGACCACCAATCCCTGGCCAGTCACAACCAGCAGATGAGCCACCTCCGGTACCGCTTGCTTCTCGTCCTTCGATGGCTCAAATTGAAGCATATGAAACACAAGCTTTAATTGCACCCGACCCTGTATACGGATGTCTCATATGTCGTGATTGGAGCGCCCCCGATGCCGTTGCTGCGCAATACCCTCGAAACTCCGTGCCAAGAAACGACCCAGTCGGTTATTTGGCACATGTGCTCTGTGGCCCTTTCCCTTCCTATACGGATAAGGCACGGGCGATATTCACTTGGTTCCATTACAATATTAACTATGATGTTGCCGCATTCTTCGGCAACAATGTCAGACATATGACCGCAGAAGATACTATCTTTACTGGCAGAGCTGTTTGCGCAGGATATGCAGAAACATACAAAGCGATCGCCAACAGAGCTGGCCTTGAGTGTGTGGTTGTTACTGGCCATGGAAAGGGATTTGGATACACTCCGCTTAAGAAGGGTGAACGTCCGCCACCAGCTAAGCCAACTGGGCATGCCTGGAACGCGGTGCGCATCGACGGTGGTGATTGGAAGTTGTTGGATGCCTGCTGGGGAGCTGGTCATCTCGATGGGCAAAGTTACGTGGCAAAGTTCTCACCTCTGCAGTTCACAAACGCCAACGAGCATTTTGGTCTCAGGCATTTCCCAGCAGACTCACGACATCAGTTCCGAGCCGATGGGCAGTCTGTTACGTGGGAAAATTACTACACCGGAGGCATTGAAGGCGAGCCTCATGGGATGTGCGGGACTACGGCCGAAGAGGGCATTTCGGAGCCCAGTATCGAGCCGAAGCAGCGCCACATCTCCATTGATAGCGGAGAGATAGTGCGCTTTCAATACTCCAAGATCTGCGAGCACTGGACGGAGGATAAATGTGGTGGAAAAGAACGGTTGGTGCTTCTCAGTCTTCCTCGGGGCGAAGGTCAGAGAGACGAGATGATACCCATGGAGACAAATGGGTTCTGGTACTGGCTTGACGTGAATGCGCGGGATTTGGGTCCTCGGGGCCAATCAGTACGTTTACTCGTTTTGACCAAGTTCGGCGACCGTGAGGACGCCAGAGGAGTCACAGGCGAAGAATTCCTCGCCAAGGTCGGTAGATATGCCATGGGATGGTCTTATTTGGTGACTTGGGACTTGGTCTGAGCTGAGGCCTCTCCCCCCCCAGATAATTACATAATGCTTGGTGTTTCTTGATGGTACCATGTTTCTGCATACCGCACTCAAAATACTTTATGGCAACTAACTGCCAATTTCTAATTTATTCTCCGTCCCGTAGTTAGTGCTTGAACCAACCGCTGTTTTGAACAACCAACGTAGCACTTGAGTTAAACCAAAAGCAGTGGACCGCTTTAGGACCCAAGGTTGTAACTTTACTTATAGCAGACTGACGAACAACTTGTCGGGAACAGAATTATAGGTATCTGTGGTGGAGGGTGGAATTGCATACAGTACTGTGCCTATGTATCTCCGCGACAATAAAGGCAGGCCGGCACGAAGGTTTTCGCCGAGCCACCTGATAAGTGCATCTTTCTCTTGGACCTCACCTTGGCAATCGTAGCTCATGTCGTACACCTGTACTGTGTGTAGCTGATGCATAGACTAGGCTGAATATGATCTCATGTTCATTCATCTTGGAGTTGGTTGCTTTATTAATAATTATAAGGTTTTGCTGCAAAATCATTCGATGAACAAGTTCGCAATGTCACTGAAGATGAGGGTATCATGAGTAAGCGGATTACACTATCTACACGAGTAAGGCAGCAGGCGGACTATCAAAAAGCCCTGAGGAGTAACCTAGGTACAGTTCCCTAGGGACACTGGGGCATTCTGTGGAATCGGCTCGGCACCTGTAGGTGGGTTTTTTTAGGCGGTAGTCAGCGTTGCCTCCACTGACTCCCCAGCTAATAGGTACATACCGCCTGCTGTAAGGACGGGCCCGAGTGTCTGCCTCCACTGGCTTGCTTTTACGGTCGGGCAAGTCGGGCCATGGATGTAAGTGCAAGTGGAGGATTAGAGTCGGGTTGTAACAGCCTCGATCGTTCACCAACTCCGTTTTTGATGCAAGTGGCCTTTTGGGGAAATCAGAGAATAACTCAGGTCACACCCACTACAAGAACGGAGCATAATATCGGGGACGCGTCGTAATGTATGAAATACATACAATTGTCTGACACCGACTACCTACCTACCGATGTATTGTACTTTATACATTAGCACTCACCCGGTCCATGAGACATATCAGATTCTTTCCAGCAGCAAAGAGGCACGATGAGACGATCAACCAATTCAACCTTCCAAGCAATCACGTGGGTATATCGTAAGAGGCTGATGGACTGATCAGACACTCATCCGGGAACATTCGGCCCAATCCCTACAGTACACAGGCTGTTCAGAGTCAGAAAGCACCTGGTTTCGGAGGGCCGAAGAGACCCTTTTTACGATGCATTTGCTTTGCATATGCAAAGGATAAGCAGCCAAGAAACCGAGACAGACGCAGAGGCACTGAAGCGTCTTAGCGCCACGGCTCTTTGACTACGAATGTTTGTTGACCTTCAAAACTCCCCATCTCACGGGACAATCATTGCCCCAGCTCCAGCTGTCCCCGCACTTCTCGACACCCGGATTGGTGGGGGGAATAGGATCATTAGGTGATGTGCGGATGGTGTCGAGATGCCATTGGACTGCAGGGTGTGTCCACCATCTCGGCAGTATTCTCGAATCTTTCGACTCACCTCAACTCGACTCAGGGAGAGTAACCTCTTGGCTGCACCCTTGCTAGGTGCCTGGGTAGAGCCGTTCGTCCTGCAAGTGAGGGGAGAACGGGTCTTCCCAGCCTCTTAGCCTCTGTACAGAAGATATACACAGCCCCGGGTCCACTGGCAGCAAAACCCTCAGAAACTAACGGTACGATCTCTGGTGGGGAGATTTGGGAAACAAAATGCCTTTATCCGAGCTTGCCATGTTACGCTTGAACCTATCAGCACTTTAGGGATGGCACCAATACCTCTTGGCAGGCAAGGAGGTCAACGGGCAGACCATAATTGTGGCTGTTGGCCGAGTGGACCAGCAAGCCAGTTTCACCCAGGCTGGCAGGCATGGCGCTGTAGTCTTTCGGTTAGGCTCGTCATTCTGCTCCATCCTAGTCCCAGTCAGTACTTGGTCAGAAAGAATATATAAGCGCAGGCCCCAATGATTTGGTCCCTTCCTTTTGGACCTGGACCTAGTGTCACCAAGTGACCTTGTCGACTTCCGATCGAAATGATCTCTTACAATGCCCGCAACCAGAGAATAGAAGCCTGGGTCAATGCGGCTGCTGATGAAAGCGAAGATGCAGCCCCTACGGATCCAGAAGCCCGCGACCTGCACGACCAGGAAAAGGCACAGCGTATCGAGCATGAGGATTTATGTCGCGAAAACAAGCAGGTAGGTCGCCAAGGATGGGAAACTACGACATGTTGAACCGAATTCTGACCTGTCTACTGTTAAAGACGTACAGAGGTGTTGTGTTATTATGGCTCGCCTGGCAAAGCGCTGGTGTCGTCTATGGCGACATCGGCACCAGCCCTCTCTATGTTTTCAGCTCGACCTTTACCGAACAGCCGTCATGGCACGACCTTGTGGGCGCCCTTTCAATCATTATTTGGTCCCTCACTCTCATCGTGACGGTTAAATATTGCTTTATTGTGTTATCAGCCGATGATGACGGACAAGGAGGCACCTTTGCCCTATACTCGCTACTCTCTCGATACGCCAATATTGCTCGTACCGACCCTAATGGCCCGGAGAGAATCGTTGTGCGCCTTGATCGTGAAACGGGCGCTGAATTGGCACCAGCCGGGAGAATGGCCCGCGATTTCCTGGAAAGAAGCCGGGTTGCCCAGAGCGTCCTGAAGGTCGTTGGTGTTTTGGGGGTTTCCATGGTTGTAGCCGACAGTATCTTGACGCCCGCCCAGTCTGTATTGGGTGCTGTCCAAGGAATCCAGGTCATCAGGCCCGATCTTGGTAGGCCTGCTATTGTAGGAATCTCTTGCGCGATCCTAGTCGCGCTTTTCGGACTGCAGTTCTTCGGCACTTCCAAAATCGGCACATCCTTTGCCCCCGTCGTCGTTGTCTGGCTTCTCTACAACTTGTCCATCAGCATATATAACCTCATTCAGTACGATCATACCGTGCTTAAAGCCTTCAGTCCTCATTACGCTTTCCTATATCTCATACGAAACGAAGCTCGCGGCTGGAAGTCACTAGGCGGACTACTTCTTGCGTTTACTGGTGTCGAATCACTCTTTGCAGATCTCGGTGCTTTTGGAAAGCGAGCAATCCAGCTGTCTTGGTTGTGCCTAGCCTTTCCATGCTTGCTAATCACATATTGCGGTCAAGCAGCATTCATCTCACAGGACGAAACCGGACTGGCCTTCACGAATCCCTTCTTCCGCACCGTACCCGAGAGCACCCTTTACTTCAGTATCATCATAGCTGTCCTTGCAGCTATCGTTGCCAGTCAGGCTCTGATCGTTTGTTCGTTTCAGCTCATCTCTCAGCTCATGAGACTCAGCTATTTTCCTCATATAAAAACAGTCCACACCAGCCGTCGATTTCATGATCAGATCTACATGCCGCTTGCGAACTGGCTATTGATGATCGGGACAGTGGTGGTGACGGCTGTCTATAACAATGTACGTCAGCTTCTTATTCGTCGTTGGAATTATACCTAACTCGGAATCTTATAGACAACAAGCTTGGGACACGCTTACGGCGTCTGCGTCATAATTGTCACTTTTATCACGACCTGCATGGTAAGCTTGGTAGCGCTTATCATCTGGCGAATCCAATCTTTCATCGTCTTGCTGGGTTTCTTGATCTTTATACTGCTCGACGGTATATATCTAATCGCAGCATTGAATAAGGTTCCCGATGGTGGTTGGTTTGCGTTGGTTTTGTCGTTCATCCTAAGTACCTTTTTCATACTTTGGCGATGGGGCAAAGAGCAGCAATGGGAAGCAGAGCAGCGGGATATGGTTGATCCTTCGGAATTTATCGTATCCTCCCGAAGCACTTCACGAAACAACTCGATTGCCAGAGGCATAACTGGTGATGGATCGATGCGGTCGATACGATTCAGGCTTCAACCAGAGTTTGGAGGTGGGCAAGTGATGACAGCTCCAGGCATCGGCATCTTCTTCGATAAAGTTGGAGGCACCGGAGACCATATTCCTAAAGTCTTCACACAGTTCATCCGGAAGTTCCAAACGCGACCGCAGGTTATTGTCTTCTTCCACATGCGCTCATTGTCGCAGCCCACAGTGCCATACGACCAGCGCTTCGTTATTGCCCGAGTCACGACCAAGATTCCCTCGTGTTACCGAATTGTACTCCGACATGGCTACATGGATGACATTCTCACGCCCAATTTGGCAGCAATTATTGTTAATGAGTTAATGACCTTTATCACGAGGGGGCCCTTCCCGCCTGATGAGAACGACATGCCCCCGGAGTTTCGAGGCGAGCTAGAAGCGCTTCGAGCTGCTGAGGAAGCACAGACTGTCTATCTCATGGGTAAACAAACCATGCGGGTGCAAGAAGAGGAGAAGATGGGATTCACCAAGCTTCTCCGGCGGATAGCATTGGAAGCATTCTTGTGGGTTCGTGAGAACTCGCGAACCAAGCTCGCCAATTTGAACATCAACCCGGATAATCTGGTTGAGGTGGGTTTTGTAAAGGAGATTTAAAGATGGCCACGAATATTGCATAGGAGATACCGGAGATACCCCAGCACAGCTGCCAAACGCAAAGAGAGAGAGAGAGAAAAGGAAACATTATGAAGCTTATAGAACAAGGATGGCAAAGATGGACGAACTGAACTGAACTGAACTGGAACAAAGGCGCTTTTTGGGTTTTAGAATTGGCTGGGAGACTCGCAACCACAAACTCTCCGCTCTGATTCTATTCTATGGATGGGTGGATAGATGGATATCCGTCTAGGATCATTTGCTTGCATACAATTTTGGAGTTAAGAAACGATAGCGATATACCCTCAAAAGCGAATAAATGAACTGGATGAGTTATGATATTAATATGGATTGTTTGATGTTTGGTGTTTAGTGAGTGATGATATGTTGTTTCTTTCTCCCTTGATGCAAAGAAGGCCAAATTTTATGTATCCTTCACTAAAGATTGATTATTCTTGAACAAACACGCAGATGAACTTGACTTTACTTTGTGGATCGACTGAATAAAATAAAATTGAGGTTATTGTTATTATAAACCCAAAGTGCCTCTCATCTCCGATCTTAATGCACGTGTTTCCGCGTCGTATCCTCAGACCCAGGGCACTTTATTTGATCACTCCACATCCCGCTTCTCACTGTTCTCTGTTCCGCAGTGCAACAACGTGTCACCAAAACCTCGTTTTGTATCAATCATTTGATGCTTAACACCTACCTTTCAGCATCCACCTTTCTAAGCATTGATTTGCTTTGATTGCCGACGATCAATTCAACTGGATTATTCATGATGCGCCATTCCTCTTCCTTTTCTTCTTCTTCTTTCTCCTTCTCAGGCCTCATCTAAAACCCATTTTCTCAAGTCTTACACACCCATCATGACTGTCACAACGACAACCTCACTTTCTCGTACTGAGATCCTCACGCTCTCAACCATTTCGGGCGCATCGTGCGCAGTCCTCGCAAACACACTTCACGGCGATGGCGAACCTCTCATTGCATCTCTGGCCCTGTCCTTCCTCGGCTTCTCGCTCTGCTTCGCCATGATCCGCTGGCTAGGACCTACCTTCATGCGCGCCGGTTTCCGTGGTCGTGATTTGAGCAAGGTGCAGCGCAATGAAATTCCAGAATGCATGGGCGCTGTATGCGCAGCTGTCTACCTTCTCAGCCTCATCGTCTTTATCCCTTTCCCTTTCTACAAGGATATTGTTGCGGCCACTAGTGGTGGTGGAAATCGCGATGTCGTCGTTGAGCTTGAGCAAGTCAACCAGGGGCGTTTCTTGCACAAGTTCCCCCATAACAAGGTGCGCATCCATGTGGTTCTTGTTCACTTTGACAGTTTACTAACCCCTACAGCTCGCGTCGTTTCTGAGCGCCATCATCTCTCTTCAGACCATCGCCTTTTTGGGCATTGGCGATGATCTATTTGACATCCGTTGGCGCCATAAGTGGTGGATTCCTGGTATTGCCTCGATCCCTCTTCTGGTCGTCTACTTTGTCGATTTTGACGTCACATCCATTGTTCTGCCTCTTCAACTCCAGCCTTATCTGGGCGAGCTCTTCGACCTTGGTGCACTCTACTACGTCTACATGGCCTGTGTTGCCATGTTCTGTCCTCAGAGCATCAACATGCTTGCCGGCATCAACGGTATTGAAGTTTCTCAATGCGTCGTTATCGCTCTCCTTCTCGCCTTCAACGATTGCTTGTACCTCTTCACGCCCTACCCGCACCCTGCGACTGACTCTCACCTGTTCTCGCTCTACTTTCTTCTGCCATGGATCGGCGTCTCATGCGCCCTGCTTTATCATAACTGGTACCCGGCCAAGGTCTTTGTAGGCGATACATACTGTTACTTCTCTGGTATGGTTTTTGCCGTTGTCGGCATCCTTGGTCACTTTTCCAAGACGCTTGGGCTACTCCTCGTTCCCCAAATCTTCAACTTCCTGTACTCAACCCCTCAGATCTTCGGCCTGGTCCCTTGTCCACGCCACCGACTTCCCCATTTCAATGCCCGAAGCGGTCTTCTTGAGCCCTCAATGACACCCTGGTCAGCCGAGAAGCAGCCCCATCCCCTGGTCGCCCGCGGTCTACTTCTCCTCAGCCAGCTGCGACTACTAAAGGTGACTGTTAACGACAAGGGCCAGTTTGTCGAGACGAGTAACTTCACTATCCTCAATCTCTGGCTTGTTTGGCGTGCCCCCCTCCGCGAGGATCGGTTGGCTCTCGAAATGACTCTCTTCCAATTTACCGTTGGGCTTTTTGGGCTGTTTGTGAGACATCGGTTGGCACTGTTGGTCTTTAAGGAAGACAACTGGGGAACTACTGCTCAGTATTGAAGAGGAGATCTTTCTGGAAGAACCAGTCGATAGTAGAATTTGGAAGGAAAGAAACTCGCTTGACCTATTGGAGACTTGAGTTAGAAAGAAGTTAGGAAAATGAAATCTTCCAATCTGACACCGTCTGTCCCCATTTCCAAAGTTCAGGTAATCAGTTACTTGCATTCGTACTGATGCATCGTAATAAAGTAGGTGATAATAAGCAATGTGTCTTTCAAAAGGGTGGATTTCCCATCGTTTCAAGCTGTACTACATAAGTCTGATGCATACATGCATGCAAGCACGGGTAACGCCTATAATTACATAAAACGAGCCCCTTGGCGTCTTCTTTCGAAAGATCTTGCTCGATAATTGTGTTCCACTTATTTCATTCCTTTCCCTATCCGCTCATATCAACACAGATCAGGGCTAAGAACCCAACAAGAAGCCATTTGGCTCCTATGTCTTTTCTCTCACATTTAACCCCCAATGAGAAATTCCATTGATCCGTAGGCACCAACCTACTGCGCCGCCATCTCATTCAGATACTGGGTTTCTCTGACAGACCGGCCAAATCCAGTATCCAGGACCAGTGCCTTATAACCTCCTCAAACGCCATACCATCGGGGTAATCATCTGACGTACCAGCCAGTATATAGAAATGAGAGAACTCCAGGCTTTTGATTCCGCCATTCCCGGGGGAAACATTAAAAAAAAAAAAAAGAAAACAAAGAAAACATAGAAAATCTTCAAACAGTGGCGGCATTAAACATCGTCGTATTATAAGGAGCCATTCGTCGCGGCAACAGGGGCCATAACCATGCCTTCCGGAGGCTTCTCGATCGAGTGTGAATCGACCACTATATCGACCTTGGTGTCCTCAGGGCTTGAAATAGAAGGCTTCAGGACAGCGTGTCCGCCAGCGGTCTTGCCAGCGGCTTTGTTCATGCGACTTTTGGTATAGTCGCTTAGGCTAAGTTTCTTCTTCACTGGACTGGGATGGGCAACTACACCGTTGACAGCTGGTGGGGCAAAAGGGCTAGGCAATGGACCAGAAAGAGGCGAATGTGCCACCACACCAGGCTGGGGAGTTGTGATGCTGTGGATGCCCAGTCCTGCACTGTCAAAGGAGGGTACCGGAGGTAATTGCACGCGGAAGTCCGGGGTTTTTGTCCTTCCTGAGGTATCGCTTGCAGCTGATCCCAGGACAGGGGTTGTAGCTGGTGAAGAAGCATCCGCCAAAGGAGCATCACCAGAGGCAGGGAACAAGGGCGGTAACTCGGATTCTGATCGCTTAATAGACGGAGCGTGTTCCACAGGCGGGTCAACTTCCATTGCAGTGCCATTCGAGGTTTGACTGACTGAAGACCTTCTTCGGAGATCGTCCTCTTCAGTTTTGACCTTATGGCGACTGTTAAGTAGTCGTTTGGAAAGCGGAATTATGCGCTTCTTCGGACGCGGAGATCGGTTATGCTCGCTGAACCAAGCACCCTCAACTGGGTCGGTTTGTACTGCAGCATCACAGTACACCCCTCGGGGTGTAATTGAAGACTCGCGAGACCTGGAGGCTGCAAAACTCTGGCTAGGCATCGACGGCCCCTGATGAATGTGTGGTGAGGTGCTGGTTGGTGATCCGGAATGGCTCCTGCAAGTCCCAGCATCAACATAGTTGCCATGGGATGCTATTGAACCGTTACGGTGCTTGGACTTGGAGGAAGCGGAGCCGGTACCATCGGATACACGCTTCTTCTTTCTTGGTGGTTGTTGCTGCTCCATACGGCGGAAGGTATCCTCAACCATGGCAACCTTGCGTTTGTCTCGGTCTGTTGGTTCAGTTAGGATGCCTAATTGGTCGAAAGAGCCCTGTCGAAGAGGAGTAAGGTCACGGCTTGGTGGTTTACTTCGCAGAGAGCCGGACTGTGATCTGTTATCGTGATCTGCACTGTCCTCGACATGGCCTTCGCTTGTAGCTCGGCTCGTAATAGTCTGCCCTGTGCTCGTTGGTGAGATGGCCTGTGTCTTCGATTTTCTTGGTTTCTTCTTCGCAGGGCCACGCACTTGCGGTTTCCCATGGAGGTATTGGCGATGAAAGCGTGCGAACGCGCAGTTGTTATCCAAGTCGCACGCGCAACCGCCATATTCCGAAAGAATCCGGTTCATCCAGTTCGATATCGCCATGTACTCTGTCTCATCCACTGGTGTCTCCGCATTGCTGGAGGCGTCGTCATCACTCAGCCCAAGAAGGTGAAGCCAACGAGTATGTACACTCTTTTCTAAGCGAAAGTCCCACGGTAAGGTGATTTGCTCATTGGCGGAGATGTATCTGTCGCTGACGATCCAAAAGTGGTATTCGCTTTCATCAGAAAGATATGTGTCAAGCTGGGCATTGGGCTTGCAGCTTCGGCGGACATAGCGAGCCAAAGAACCCTCTTGTCGTGTGTCGATATACAAAGGAAGGACAGGGTGGAAGAAGACGAAGGGGAGCGGAGAGGATAGATCGGCCCAAAGATTTGCTGGATCGGTGCAGTAGTCCTTTTGGAATCCGATTGCACCATTCAGCTCAACAAGAGGTACATCCTTCTCAATTGGTGTACTGGATTTTAAAAACCGCCATCTGAGAGCTTTGCCGTCGTCCAGTGTTCTCGTGGTATCGCCGACTTCAAGCTTAGGCTTGTTGACTTCCAGATTCGCGGGCGTCTTTTGGAAGACCTCTGAATGTCGCCGCCCCACTTCACTCCTCATCGTATTGGGGTCGCGAAGCCAGCGAGAAAGCGCCGTAGGAATAGCAAGACTAGCGAAGGCATTGTTGTGTGAGTCGGGGACGTCTCTTGCATTGTACAAGTTGTAGAACCCCTGGGAGTATTGGTGAATTTGGAAATCTTCAGGCAGATCTGGTGGGGTGGTGGCAGGGCTTGGAGGATGAGCAGTACTTGATCTGCCATTTCCGTAGGAGGGACTCCGCTTGGGGGCTTGGGAGCTGACAGATTGTGAAGAACGATGTTTCGCTTTTTTGGGAGGGGGCTGCTGATCTCCAGCATGATTGTGTCTGCCATTCTCTTGGGGGCTAGCATGGCCATTCATTGGTAAATCAGTGGGCTTCGACCTCTTCTTGTGACTCTTCGATGGAGGTCGTTTTGTTCTTTTGTCGGTACGTTCGTCTCCCGCAGTCCCGTTCTTGAGACGGAGAGTACGCTCGATAGCCTTTTGACGATCGAGGGGCCGAGGTTTGCATTCTGCACAGGAGTGTGCGAAATCCTCGCGAATGGCTTCATCTCGATTATCGGGGTAGAAGCAATCAATATGCTGCCACGTATCACACGTCTCGCAATAAATGGTGTTTCCATCGTCGTCAGTGAAGTTGCAGATACACTTTATCGTATATGGTTCTTCTTCCGCTCCGTCCGCTGGTCGAGCGGCTTCGTCCTTGGGTATTGCGCCCAGCAGAACAGGAGCGATCTGACTAGGAGCCGCGGACTGCGTAGACAGCGACACCGGTTTTTCGGTCATAATCTGTCGTTTTGATGATGCAGTTAACACCGGAGAGTATGTATCTTGTCTAAAATCGCGGTCTTTGGGGCATGACGACGCCGTTCAGAGGGCGCGTCGGGGTGACCGTAAAGGGAAATCGCGAACTAGAATGGCGGCCGATATTCCCATGCAACGAAGCAAAGGAAGCGTCTGTATTCTAATAGTCAGATATCACAGGCGTCGAAGAACCAGGGACTCGACTGGTAGAAGCGTCGACAGTAGGGTGGGAGGTCAGCGGCGCGACGACGAGGTAAATCAAGCCAAGGACGTTGATCAGATTGACGACTAGAGGCGAAATATGAGGCGTAGATGTGAGTCGAGGGCTTGTTGGAGACACGTTCGGTCGGTTTGTGTTTTCGCAAAACTCGTTGTGATCGGTCACGGCAGGGTTGGGGCGAAGAAGGTCGAGGTGTCGAGCGTCGAGAAGATGGTGGCCAGGCGTTAAAGAGGCGAGGCAGTTAAGAAAGGGTTCAAGAAAGTAAATTTCGAGACTACTCAAACACAATGCATACACGGAGAGAGTTTGAAGCAGACGGGGTAACGAGATGTAAGGATTGAAGATCGTGGACTGCACGAAGAAGGGTGGGTGATGAAGAAAGAGGATGGGGAGGAGCGACAAGACCGGGTGCGCTGCTAGACAAGTGCGGTACTGCGGTACCGACTTGGGACCTGCCTGGGGGTCCCATTTCCAGTTGGCTAGAGGGGGAGGCACCTCCAGTCGTCTGGAAGTGAGCAGCAAGTAAAAAAAAAAGAAAGGTACGTACCTACCTGACCTTGGTACCCTCATCAGCGGCACTTCGCTCGCCCTTCTCATCCACCTGGGGTGGCTCCCACTCAATTCTCAGCAACTGGGAGAAGACATGATAGCAGCAGATTATGCCAAAAATGAATGAATGGGCCACTGGGCAGTTTTTGGTAATCTCTGCTCGTGCTTCTGGGCTGGATTGGGCGGGAGTCCCAAGTGAACAACAAGTACTCACAGCACAGTAGTGTATGAGCGAGGGAACGGGGACACTCGAGTGGCCCCCCAAAGAAAAGACAAAACAGAGAGACATGGAAGAGAAGAGACGAGACAAGGACAAAAGGACAAATGGCGCTAAACCCAAACCTTGACTGATGGTGGATAAGGAGAAATCTTAGTGCAGCAAGCAGGGCACCTGGGCACGCACGCAGGCGCTTTCTCGGCCTGAGGCACTAACGATGAATGACATTGTCCCGCTGCAGAGCTGCCCCAAGCACGGGCATGGCTCGGAGCGGAAGGGGGGGAGGATACACTCAAGCAAAAACCCAGAGATGGGAGTGGGAAGAAGTTTCTGCTGGAAATTGCGTATGGCGGGTTTTTTTTTGGTTGGCGCGGGCGACCAGCAAGGGGCTCAGCTCATCATAAATGAAAGAGAGGGATTGAGGCACGTCGCTGAGACTCGAGAGCTACAAGAAAAAATAAGACAAAAGAATGCAAAAGCACATTTTTCGAGTCTGCGAGTCCGTTCAACCTCTCTCTCTCTGCTGAACTGACACTAGAAATTGAGCAGTTCGTTATGAACAGGGAGCGAAGGAATCGGGAGGGGGTTCACCAGATTTTCAAGGCAGAATGACGAATGCTATGGCACGTAGCCTGGCACGCCTGATCAGTGGATGGCGGCTGGAGCTGGTTTGACTGGCTTCTGAGACGAGTCGTGATTGGTAAAGCTATAGCGGATCCAGGCAGATGGTGTGAAATTTAGCACACCTATGCGCCACAAATACACGCCGCGTTTGGTGAAACGAGAGCCAACCTCCATCTAGGCTAGGTAAGTAACAGAAGAAATATTCTCCAAGGCTTAGGCTACCAAAATAAAGTAGACTAAATGCCTCTCTGAGTCGGCATAAGATGACTGAACTATTTCATCTATTATGCTTATGACGGTCAATTCTTCTGACACCCTGAGGCTAGACCAATCTGAGGCCGTCGAAGTCAGGCCCAGGGGAAATTGAAGTTTGGCCGTGATCCTCATTTCAAGTCATGGTTTTTATCGCGTGGCATCAGTACGGATAGCCAATGCACCATTACTTTGGAGCCCACGCGACTTTGACTATCTTCTGTCAGATGTGAATAAAACCTATCTTGGTTGATCTTGCCTTGACACTCGCAAAACAGATTAGAGTCAGAACCTGGGTAAGACCCAGGAAGTAAGAGAAAAGAGATCTGTACCTTTGATAATGACTCCAATTAGCTAGGTAGGTAGGTAGGTACTGGCACTTATCGCTGGTCAACATGGTTCTTCAGCACAGTCACTTGCTGTTCTTTATCCCCTAGACTCATACTGTGTACGCTGCTGCTGCAGGACGGCAGGACGGCATATCCTTGTTGAGTCTCGATTGGACAAGCTCGCAGGGGGTAACTGTAGCTTTGTATTCTTTGGCGCATGGCTCCAACCAATCACGTGAGCTTGCGCAAAGAGCATTGCATCTAGGGCCTGCGAGAGCTTCCATGATGGGATATGAGAGTGTGTTCAAGCTGACTGCGTGATAACGATGAATCTGGTCGCGTCATCCACTATGAGCGATGATGCTACATTATGCGAACACCAATGCTGAACGGATGGGAATCTTTTGATGGCCTACTCCATGTACGTATTGATTCTGATTCTACTTGTTGAGTCTCGTCTGACAATCTGCTCAGAAACCCGACCTCAACACATGTGTGCAACGATCTTTTATCACCATGATGTCGTCTGTCTCGCGATGTTGCCCGTATTCGCACTTACGCTTGGCCGACTGGGGCATCAAATTGGTCCGCATACACGTGAAGCCGCATCGTACTCTTGCTCCCCAGTTCCCCATTCTCATCGTTTTCGATTCTTGTTACAGGTCCCGTTCCGTGTTGATTGAGTAGGTGCCCGAAAATGGATGTGACGCATGATTGCCCAGCTTCGCAGCGATAGTTTTCGTCGGACTGAACCATTTTCGCGACGAAACCTTAGCTTCGCACCATCAATAACGATGAGTTGTTAGGAAGGAAGCGGAGGAAGAGACTGCACAAGTACTGTAGCTTCGAATGCATACAGTGCGGCGCTGTGTGACGAGGATCGACTCGAGCGAGACCAGGGATTCACCCTGCGAGCAAACACGCGTGAGAATGCATTGTCCCAAATATGCGGGTGCCATTCAGCTCACACCGAGGTCCACGGGGGGACCAATAGAAACGTAAGCGCAATCAATTTTTCCCTGACTTGATTTACTCATAGGAAAAGCTTGGAGATTGAAGCATTGGAGTCGGAGTGTCACCATTTTTCGTTTGGGTTACTTTCCAGATACTGCCGATGCAGAAGACAATCCAATCGGTCTCACCCTGGCATTTCAACGTCGCGTTCCGCTTCGCCCGAGTTTCACTCAGGGAGCAACATTCAAAGCGTTCCTTCTTCATGCCCATTGCAAGCAACAGGTCACAATGAAAGAGGTGGTAAATCAAAAATTACGCCCCCCATGGCCCCGAAGAGCAATGGAGTATAGAGACGACTCCGCGGATGTGCAATGCAGGCCCTCTACACTGAGAAAGCCAAATCTTGAGCTGGCCTTCTCGGAACAAGGTAAGTATAATTTTTTGTAAATTGGTTGGAGGAAAAGCCGCATTATATAGGAGACACTGGCCGAGGCCCGTGCGCAAGGCTGTCAACCGAGTGCCTGAGGTTCCGAGGGATACGCTGGGTTGCTGGGGCTGTGGCGCTAACCATGAGTAAATAAACTCGAGAGGCTGGCATTGGATGCTTTTGGATTGGATATGTTCCACCTCCGCATCAGCTAGGGACAGGAACTTGGCGATTGCATAGAAATAAGCTACTGTAATGCAGCCACTCTGACCATGTTGAAGGTGACCAGAATAATAGACAGTTGCCTACCTAGTTGCCTTAAAGAATAAGAGGCCGATATACATGAGTCCTGCTCCGTATAGTTGTATCAGAATAACAACATTGGCGTCATTACGAGGTCAGTATCGCTAAGTTCCTTGCAATACAATCGGGTCTGCTTCCATGATAAGAGAGGCACTTTGCTTGCTTAGTGCTCTCGGATACGGCCCGCGACTGCTTGTGCAGACTGCAAGGCGGTAAGGCATCAATTCTCAGCTGCTCCTGGCCAGTCGTTGAGACAAAAGGTGGGGCATCGGTCCCATGACGCATTCAACACTAAGCCACTCGCCATCCGCCATTCTACCTTGATAACGACTTCTTCCAACACTACAAAACGACTTTCATCAATATCATTGTCCGCTTTGCATCATTATTGTAAACCATCCAACCTCCAAGACTCAGTCAACCACCAATTCAGTCCAGGCGCGATGCGATTCTCTACTGTCACCGCCTGTCTGACTGCCTGCCTGGCGCCAGCGGCGGCTCTGAGCGTTCTTAATGGCAAGGCTGCCGAACTCACCATCAGCGACGACCTCAAGATTCCCGGCGATTCTCCTCTTGAGTTCTGTCCTGGAGACCATGCTGCCGATCTTATCAAGATTGACCGTGTTGATTTGTCTCCCAACCCTCCCAAGGCGTACGGCTAGGCTTACCCCTCTCATTGCCCGACTCGCATGGCACGGTACTAACATGGCGATAGTGGCCAGGAACTCTTGATCAAGGCCAAGGGATCGGTCAAGCAGAAGATCGAAGAGGGCGCCTACGTTCTCTTGACTGTCAAGTATGGTCTTATCCGCCTTATCAGCACCAAGGCCGATCTTTGCGAGCAGATTGGCAATGTCGACCTCAAGTGCCCTGTCGAAACTGGTGAAGTTGAAGTTACCAAGAGCGTAGACCTTCCTGCTGAGATCCCTCCTGTATGTGGACGCTCCTCACCTGTTTCAGATCATGTTACTAACGCGCCGTAGGGCAAGTACACTGTGCTGGCCGATGTCTTCACTGTCGACGATGTGCAGATTACCTGCTTGACAGCAACCGTCACCTTCTCTCGTAGCAGCAAGGGTTTCTTCGGCAGCGATCTGTGATTGGAATTACAACGCACGCAACGTACGCATGATGGCATGACTTACTGTTGAGCACGTTTCCATGGGTTTCTCTGTTAACGTTGGTTTTGGCGAATTTCTAGCTCAAGTAGAGCATACTGCAGCGGCTTTAGAATCTATTTAGCATACTGATAAACGAGTCTTTTGCATTTTACTCCACCTCATTCCTCTGTTTAGGCATTGCTCTGCACAACGTGACCAAGTCAAAAAGAAAACATAATACTGACTTGCGCGTCATATACGGCTGGGCTGATAGCCGTTCCTATGCTACGTTCGCTTCATTACTCCGAAACAAGTCCATGCACCGAATACAACCGCAGGTTTACTCTCCAAACAGGCGTCGCACTCGTCTCAATACACTATCCTTCTCGGGGTCGTAAGGGTGGTCTTTGCTTGGAATCTCCAACACGGCAGGGAAAGCCGCGGTGTATGTATCAATACGGTGTCGAATTCGGTCCGCAATCTGTAGAATCGTCAGTCTTGCAGCCAGATAGGTGTGGAGCGAGAATCTGACGTGTTGGTTAATGAGCACAATGCCGATATCTTTTCGTTCTTCAGTAAATCGGTCGAACGCAGCCTCGATGGCGGATGTGTCGGTCTTGCCGTCGACAACGAGGAAGTTCTTCTGGGCGTCGGCACCCGTGGTCACATGCTATGTCATACAATAAGCATACGGAGTGTATAAGCGCAAGGATTCAAGCACTCACGCCGATTCCTGCAAGAAGAAGACCAGTAACGGAGTCCTTGATTCGAGCTACGTCAGCGCAAAGCATCAAGCAGAGAGTCTCTCAACACGGCACATACTTCGTCGCCAATGACGGCGAGGAACTGGCGATCCTTGTAATCTGCTTGCGAAGTCATATTGAGGACTGTTGGTTTGATTGTTATCTTGCTCCCCTTGTGGAGTTGGAAGCGCTAGGTTGGTTGTGCTTCAACTGAGATACCTTGCGCAGGAGGTCGGGCGCCTGAGGCTCCGCTCCGTTTCCGACTACTCTTGTAGTGAGTGGAAGCTCTGACCATCCCCGCGGTGGACGCTGCAGCCTCCACTACGTCCCTACTGGTCGGCTAGGCAGACTAATATAGAACAAAAGAATTGGACCTGGTCCTCAGCAACAAGACTTTCAAAGTAAACAATCTCTGGCCAGGCTCTCGCCATATCTCTTTCTTTGTCGTTTTTACATCGATTTAGGGCCTAAATCGCACATCGCGATCGCTATTATCGACTTTGTAAGACAACAAATAGCAGTTTCGTCGAGATGCCACGCCTAGTACGCCGGCAGCCGCTCAGAGAGCGCATCATGGCTTCTCTTAACCCCATGGACTTCCTACTTTGGTTATCAGAAGAACTTGAGACGAGAGACTGGGACTCTGCTACCGCAGGAACACAACTAGGCCTGGCCATGAACTTTGTGTTTCTACTTGCGCGCGCCAATTCGGGTTCTTATACCAAGAGTGATGACGTTTTCAGTGACGAGACAAGTTCTGGCTGGATTTCGTTCTTCGTAAGTACTTTGCTCCTCGATATTGGCTCCAATACCTTGATACTGATCGCGTATATCTTCAAAGGTTTACCCCGTCGTTTGGATTCTCGCTGCATTTTCGTTTACAAACGCCTTCTATACAATCACACGAACACGCAAGTACCGACTCTTTCTAGCCAAGGTCGACAAGCCGCTTTCAACACCATCTGCACGTCGCGTAAAAGTCAGCCAGTCTAGCGCATCACCTTCAACAACCCTAAGCTATCTTGCGAATCTGATAACACCTGAATCTGCGGAGTCCCGAGCGTACCCTGATAAGGCGTCGGATGTTTGGGAGTTGTCAGTCTGGGATCCTCTCCCAGTCTCGTTGCGGCTTGCTTGTCTCTTCGGGCCTGGTCACATCCTTATTTACATGATATTCCTTCCTCTGGCTCCCCTGGATCCCCGACCGAGCGTGACGGTTCTCAACACGCTGCTCCTGCAAGCACTTGTATCTGCTCAGCTTCTCTTCTTCTGCTCTCGTTTTGCGCAGCAAGCTAAGGATAAAGCCGTCATTCAGGAGCAAGTGATGAGAGAGTATGACACCAAGTTTGTTCACCCTCGTCTCCACCCTACTGTCCGCGATATCGGAACACAGTTCTCTATGGATCAGCCCAACGACTACAAGGAATTTGTTCAAACTGGCACCCCTACAGTCCAGATCCGCCACGGCTTTCAGACTCACTCTAACCCATACACTGGGTCTAACGATGCCCCTGAGGATCGATCTGTTACACCAACCTCCAACAACGTCTTGAAGCCACGCATGTTTACGCCTCCTACGGCAACCCGACGCTCGGAAGCCTTTCGGCCTGCTACTAATCAAAGAAGTGTCGTGCCTCGTCAAAGTCTGCCTCCAAGTTATACATCGACGGGCACCTCTTCAGGGGTTCAGGGAATCAACTTTGGCGGAAACATGGGCATTCACAGCCACAATAAATCACCGCTGAAAAAGGCTACAAGCTTGCATGACTTGAACCCTGAAGGGGCTGCATCTCCGCGTAACTCGCGAGAAATGGCAGCATATGAACAACGAAACTGGGGAGCAGGCACCCCATCTAAAAAGCCAGAGAGCCGTCGATTGGTAGGCTCAAAACTTAATGGTGGCGGTAATCCTTTTGCTGGACTAAACAGGGAGCGAGCACCGCCAGAGGGGCGCCGTCATCTGTTCTAACATCAGCTCGTCCTTGCTTCTTTTATTCATCATGTACCTAATCAACTGTATCATAGATTATGCTTAGTGGCAGAGTTTGGCGTTAGTGTTTGGCTTTTGAATAATAATTACTAGTAGTCAACACCCGTTCTTCTGACTGTCATGTCAGGTGAGTAACAGAAGAATTGTCCTCTAAGGCCTAGTGCTAGGCTGCCATAAGAAATAGCCCAAGTTCTGGTGTAAGCTGGCACAAAGTGACTAAATTCTTTCGTCTCTTAAGGTAAGTAGGAAGGTATGCTTTCAGCGGTCAGTTCTTCTGATTTCTTCAGGACTGTCTGCTCCACGCGGTTAAGCTTCACGTCCCCGAGGTATGAAAAGCAGGCGCATCCGTTTTCAGTGAATCCCACCCCGCTGATATAAATCATGGGATGGCGATTAACAGTAGTGTGCCATCATCGCGACTTCCTTCAATGTTGCTGGAACGTCGTGGAAGCAACTGCGTTCCGGTAGTTCAAGTCGGCCTACCTGCACTTGAAAGTACCAGAGTATTTACTCAAACACCCATCTGTGACCATTGATTGCGGCAGTCGACTGGTCTCTAACTTACAGCCTCCTTTGAAGTCGAGTTTCCTACTCATCCATAGCAAGTATTCCGCCTAATCCCAGACCTTCAACAACAGTTTAACATCAAATGGCATGGTAACGCACTGAGTCGTCAATAGATACCTCTCGTGAAGATGCCGGACGAGCCACACTGGTCATCTATTCGACATAGAAGAGCCTCAACTGAACAGCTACCTGACTCTGCGCCTTCACGAAACCTTTCTCGTGCCGACAATGAGTTCAGTCGAAGACTCACACTAGGGGATATAGGCGAGTGGTTGAAAGAGAGGCAGGAACCTGCTCCGAGTGTGACACTGGGGGACGTAGGGGCTTGGTTCAAGAGGAAACTCCCAAGTCATCGTCCAGAAAAGGGGGGGACGTTAAGAAACAAGAACAACTGGGCCAGTCAAGAATTGAATGACATCTATATCTCACAATCCGCCTCCAAAGATGCCAATCATCCACCTTCGAGCTCACTCTATCCAGAACAACGACTTCTAGCCAGCAGTCATCATACTGGACAACGAAGTAGAACAGGCGGTTCAGATTATCTGATGGACTGGAACACGCCCAAGAATCTAACTGAAGCATTGTCAGATCACAAGCCACCCAAGGGAAAGGCGATCGCGGCTGAGAAGCCATCTACTCGTCGGAAATGGCTGGACCGAAGCAGCAAGCGTAATCAAAAGACTAGGGGTGACAGTATAAAATCCAAGAGAGACAAACGGCAACAAGCACGGGGAAACACTACAAACCTACAGTCGTTCTCCCCGGCTACTCAAATGATGCCTAATATACTCGAAGTTCTTGATGCTGCGAGGAAAGCGAGGACAAAGGCACGGGATGAACGAGAAAGCCTGAAAGAAAGTGGAGATTACCTTGGAGTTCAAGGCATCAACCCACAAACTGGTGTTCTGGATCTTACATCAGACAGTGGAGAGAGTGGTTTGAGTTTAAGAACAGAGCAAAAGCTTGCGAAACTCGAAGACCAGGCCAAAAATGCCACTTCAGCTGTAAAAAGAAAAGAGGCCGAAACAGAGATTGTCAAGATTCACCTCGATCATGACGTTAACAAGCTGCGGCGTCGAGAGAAAACCGGGAGACGACTCAAATGGCGAAGAGGAACCCATCAGTGGTCATCAGTGCAGGAGCCTGATTTGAGTCCTATCACCCAGTCATACAGGAGCACCTCAGACCTATCAAGTCAGTACCCGTCTGTTTTACCTCGAGCTGTTTACTAATTATCCACTGATGCAGGGCGCAAGTTGCGTCGCGATTACGACGTGACGAAACAAGATCTTATAGATTTGGACCTTACTGGTAACCAGCGAAGCAGAGGACAACCACTCGATATAGCAGTCACGACCAATCTTCATAGCAGAGAAAGTGCGCATTCATCCGACACGGTAGTCAAGACTCCTCATCGACCCAGGTCTGCGGATATCTATTCTGCAGCCTTTGAGCCTTTTGAAAGCGACAAAAGTTCCCATAGCATGGACAAGCTTGGGCTAGATAGGGACCTGTTCGCAGAGCATGACGTTAGGCCCTCGACAATTCATGCGCAGGCACCAAGTGATTTGTTATCGGAAATCGCTGGTGCGAAGGAAGTGAAAGAAGCCAATAACAAAGCAAATTTCGATTCTTTTTTAGCCAAGGCCCAAAGAACAGAAGTAGAGCCAGGAGGGACAAAAATACTCTGGGCACCAACCAGCAATCAGATATCACCAGATCTCTCGACGACAAGCCCTTCAGTAGTCAACCACCACAACGGCCTACCCTTGACGAAGAACGAATGCGAGACGCCAAGTCGCCGGGAGGACATCCTGCGAAAACGCTTCACGCAAGATTCGACGGCAAGCCCCGAGAGATTCACTATCCACCTGACAGTGCTGAAACCAATCGTGCCAGAATCCCTAGAAAACCAGTGCCGACATACACCAAACCCGATAAATCTTTCTCCAATTCTGATAAGTCGCGAATAGAACCCGCACCTAATGGAGAGCCCAGAAGTAGAACAGAATTGGAAACACTTGAGGGTGGTCAGCTCAGAGCCGTCGCCAACAGTCCATCTTCTCCAGAGGCCTCAAGCGTCAAGAGTTGGGATGATAGCCGACCCACTACTTCAGAAAGAGGCAGAGCGGTCAGTGATTCGAGATCGCCTCACCGCTCTGCCAACGTGTACAGCAGAGGCGACAGCGTGGCTTGGGCTGCGAAATCTACCCAAGACAGCCAAAGAAAAACAATACAGCCAAGAAATAATCAGAAAGAATCTTCCTCAACTCAAAATGTTGTACCAAACGATACTCGAGATCAAAGATCACGGCAATCAGCAGATCTGCGCACAGAGCACGGATCAAGACACCGTGAACAGGTACGAGATCAAGGAGGCGTATGCATCCATAAACACTACCATCACTACTGGGTGCGTCCAGACAGCTTCGATATTCCCCTCGAAAGGGCCCCGAAGTCAAGAGAGTGTCCATCACAAGCGCCGACTCAACCGAGTTATCCGAAACCTACGATACTTCGGGACAACACCAAGCAATTCAGACATCTCCCGGATAAATCGTGGGCTGAATCCATTGCCGAAATCGAGGTCTCTGGAAGAGATATCGGTGGCCGATACTATGTTCGAGAGCCCTCAGGCGTCTCCGAAACAAGGACCACAGGTGCAACTGTGCAACAACGTGGGACCACAAGCAGGAAGGTTAGCAACGCAGCACCAATGCAGCAGTTTGTCAGCATTCACCTGCACGGCAGACCGCAAGAATGCCAGAGGGGAGGAGACCGGCCAAAGTGTTGTTTGGAAAGAAAGGACTCAACTGGACAACGGACATCATCTATCGGATATACATTGTACGGGTCTGAGCGAAACCGTAACAAACCCGGGAGCGCACACGTCCGGCGGACTTCAGGAACATCAGGACGCCGAAGAAGACACCGAAGATCTTTTCAGTGATGTAGCTCACACGAATGAGATCGGAGGGTTGTGGAATGCCATCAAGGAGTTCGTGTGTACGATTTTCGAGTACGGCATATGGCTGTTAGGGTTGTACTTCAATACTATAAAACCTGTGTTCAATATCAGGTCTTCGTATTGGAGATGCTCCAGCCAGGAAGAATGCGGCTGGATGAATGTGGTGAGCATCTGTCTCGCTTTACCACTAATATTCGGGTTCTCGATGGTGTTAGTGTGGAGTATGGAGTTGACGGTCATCATATTAAAGTGCATGGATGATGACTGGGATTGCGTTGTAGACCAAGCCTTGGCTATGTTTCGGCGAGGCTTGACGGGAGTTTACCTCGACGACTAGACAACGGCCCGGTAGACATGCAGGAAGAGGCCGGTGACCGGTGCCGGCGAGTCGAAGCAGGGTATGGCGGGGCGGGGCGGTGTCAGTATCAGTAGGTATCAGTGTTCCAGCCCATCTCACAAACCGGGGCAAGGCCATGGGCCGATGGCGGATGCGGAGGATGGTAAAAATAGACGATTACATGATTAGACGATATGTTTCTACGGCACAGAATTAATAAGAGTACATTGTTAGCAAATGTGGCCATGCCATTATTCACGGCATCAATCTTTTTTATTCTTCTTGACCAGTTCTGTAAGGTCTAGTGCAGCTTCGAACCAGAACTGTTGGTTTGTATTAGCTAATTAATAAGTGCCCAGAACTCGGCATTGAGCACCACAAAGCAATTGATGTCGTAATTAGACCAGGATAGAGCCATGGAGTTTCAAGAAGGGTAAAACTAAATATTAATCGGAGCTCTTGGACTTTTGACATCGGAGGTTGAAAAAGTGGCGATCGGCCGGCAGGATCGGAGCTATGAACCAATCACTGTCGCTCATTTAACAATCAGTGCAGGAAAGAGCTGCGGGTCTACCCCGCGCTGGCGCCCGTCCTGGGGCTTCCTTCCATTTTACTGAGCTTCAATTGTTGGGCGGCCGCAAACGGACCCCTCCGATCATCGGCGCCTCTACCATTTCTATGAAGCTCATGGAATTGGACAGGAGAGGGGGGCGCTGATGAATTTTTGTTGATAAACCAGAGACAGAACGCCTTCTTTTTCCAATTCCAGACCATTTTCCTGTTTTCTTCCTTTTTCAGCTTCAAACTATATCTCATATTTCCCCTTCCCGTCCGAGAAGAGAGTTCCAACTTCGTCTCTTCTCTCTCCCTCCCTGATACCTCAACAACCAGCAAACGACATACTCTCAATCGACATTGTTCCATTCCATCACAGCTCTGGACCCTTTGCCTTGAAATAGTATTCAACTTTCTCGCTCAACGCGACCCCTACCATCAAAATGCCTGCTCCCGTGGGTACTCCTCAGACTCTTTACGACAAGGTCTTCTCGGCACACATTGTGGACGAGAAGCTTGATGGCACAATTCTTCTCTACATCGGTATGTCTCTTTCTCTCTTTGTGCTTCATTGTGTCTATGAGCAGTATGGCTGACAAAAGTTGGCCAAAAGACCGACATCTGGTTCACGAAGTGACATCACCAGTAAGTTTAAGTCCACTCCAAAAGATCGGCACTGGCTTTTGCTTTTGACCATCCGCTAACCACAATCACCAATAGCAAGCCTTCGAAGGCCTCGAGAATGCAGGCCGAAAGGTCCGAAGACCTGATTGTACTCTGGCTACCACTGATCACGTAGGACCTGCCCATTGAACTGGAAGCCAACTTACAGTCAGCGATTATCAAGGAACCTTGCTAACCCTGGACCTTGCAGAACGTCCCCACAACTTCCCGCAAAGCACTCAAGGATATTGCTTCTTTCATCGAGGAGGACGATTCGCGAACACAATGTGTTACCCTGGAGGAGAACGTTAAGAAATTTGGTGTCACATATTTCGGTCTCGGCGACAAGCGACAGGGTATTGTCCACATCATTGGTCCCGAGCAAGGCTTTACCCTCCCTGGAACCACCGTCGTGTGCGGTGACAGTCACACTTCGACACATGGCGCCTTCGGTGCTCTGGCCTTCGGTATTGGTACCAGTGAGGTCGAGCACGTTCTTGCTACTCAGTGCCTAATCACCAAGCGCAGCAAGAACATGAGAATACAAGTTGACGGTGAACTCGCCCCTGGTGTCAGCTCAAAGGATGTTGTTCTCCACGCCATCGGTCAGATCGGTACTGCTGGAGGTACTGGTGCTGTTATTGAGTTTTGTGGATCCGTCATCCGCAATCTGAGCATGGAGGCCCGTATGTCCATCTGCAACATGTCTATTGAGGGAGGTGCCCGTGCCGGTATGGTTGCTCCTGATGAGATTACTTTCGAATACCTCAAGGGTCGTCCCCTGGCCCCCAAGTATGGCTCTGAGACTTGGAATAACGCCGTTGCCTACTGGAAGTCTCTCCAGTCCGACCCTGGCGCCAAGTATGATATCGATGTCTTCATCGATGCCAAAGACATCGTTCCTACTCTGACCTGGGGAACAAGCCCCGAAGACGTCGTGCCCATTACGGGTTCCGTCCCTGATCCTGAGACCTTCAGCACCGAGAGCAAGAAGGCTGCTGGTCGCCGCATGCTCGAATACATGGGCCTGACCGCTGGAACACCAATGGAGGATATTCCTGTTGACAAGGTCTTTATTGGATCTTGCACAAACGCCCGTATTGAAGACTTGCGAGCTGCTGCCAACGTTGTCAAGGGCCGCAAGGTTGCTGACAACATCAAGCGAGCCATGGTGGTTCCTGGCTCTGGTCTCGTCAAGGCTCAGGCTGAGGAAGAGGGACTTGATCAAATCTTTGTGGAGGCGGGTTTCGAGTGGCGAGAGGCTGGTTGCAGTATGTGCCTGGGTATGAACCCCGATATCCTGGCTCCCAAGGAGCGATGTGCCAGTACTTCCAACCGAAACTTTGAGGGTCGACAGGGTGCTCTAAGCCGAACCCATCTTATGTCTCCTGTCATGGCTGCCGCTGCCGCTCTCGTTGGAAAGCTCGCCGATGTGCGCAAGCTGTCGCACTACACCCACCAATCAGCCTTCAAGCCTCGTGAGCTTCCAACTGAGGAGCCTCATGTCGACGAGCGAACCAAGGATGACTCTGAGGAACGCGACCTGATCGGTGATCAGCCTCAGGATTCCCAGCCCCATACCAATACCCTGGTTAGCCCTGCCGGTGCCGCTTCTGGTCTACCTAAATTCACCATCTGGAAGGGCACTGCCGCTGCTCTGGACCGATCTAACGTCGACACCGATGCTATCATCCCCAAGCAGTTTCTCAAGACCATTAAGCGAACGGGTCTCGGCAATGCTCTCTTCTATGAGCTCCGATACAAGGAGGATGGATCTGAGAACCCTGACTTTGTCTTAAACCAGGAGCCTTTCCGCAAGACCAAGACTCTGGTTGTTACTGGACCCAACTTTGGATGTGGTAGTTCTCGCGAGCACGCCCCTTGGGCCCTTCTCGACTTCGGCATCAAGTGTATCATTGCTCCCTCTTTCGCCGACATCTTCTTTAACAACACTTTTAAGAACGGCATGCTGCCTATTCGTATCGATAACAAGAGCGACCTGGATGCCATTGCCGCTGAAGCCCGCGCAAACCGAGACATTGAGGTTGACCTGCCCAACCAGCTTATCAAGAACGCCGCTGGCGAGACCATCTGCTCATTCGATGTGGAGGAGTTCCGCAAGCACTGCCTGGTCAACGGCCTCGATGACATTGGCCTGACCATGCAGCAGGAAGACAAGATTGCCGAGTTCGAGCGAAGCATGACACAGAACACTCCATGGCTCGATGGCACTGGCTACCTGAAGCGTCCTGGACAAGGTGGAAAGCTGGCTGCTAAGGCTGTACCGGTTCCCAAGACGAATCGCGGTGAGGAAAAGAAGGAACCTCTCGAGTGGTAATCTGGGGATGATGAATTGGGATTTAAAATGACTTTACGGCGAAGTGGGATATGTGAGGATTAGCATTGGGTTTATGTTATTTGAGATCTTTGGCTGGGCCGGATAACAAAAGGGGTTGCTGACTCTGTCCACCTTGGTGGATGAAAAGTACCAAAAATCAGGAGTAGATACAAAATCAGTACTCCCAACGAGGTTATGAATCAACGCAATTACAATGAAATCAACAAATCAAGAAATATGAGCATGAGAAAGCGGTGATACAATGTGCTGACCAATGCCGCCGGACTAAACAATGTACGCAATTGCTAAGATATCTTGGCTACGTATACGTGACTCTATTGACTTTGTCCAAGTTCCTCGCGAAGTATGCCAACATGCACGACAAATCCAGCTGTTGATCGTAGCTCTTCGGGTAGCACGCTGTCAGAGACCCTCCAGACATGAAACGATGCTGAGAACGCTTTGAGCCATGACTCAAATACTTCGTCGCTGCGGAGCTGTTGCCCAATAACACAGAGGCAAGGTCTTCTTTCATCGCTGTCAACAAGCGCAGGATCAGAGAGTCGCAGGCGACATGCATCTGCGCATGTCTGAACGAAGGGATCTACGAGAGCATAGTTGTATACGCAATCACAAGCAACGACCGCATCAAAGCTTCTGGCTTCGTCAGAACCCACTAGAGAAGGCGTGACTTCGTCGGTCTCCCAATCGAGCGTTGTGAAGCGAATGTTCTGTTGTGGAGCAGAAGCTGCAGGGCTATGAGCATTGCGCTTCTTCCTGCCGCGACCGCCTATGGGTGTAGACGTCCCTGAGCTAAATGCCGATGAAAAGTTCTCGTCGATATTTCTCTGGAGAAGGCGCTGGACATAAGACTGGTCGGTCAGAACGTAGCGAGCCACACGAGGGCCGAGGGCTAGGGCGCTCAGGGGTGATATGCCACAGCCCAGCTCAAGGATGGAGGCGTTTGTGAGATTGATGTCGGCGAGAATAGGGTTGGAAGGAGATGAGAGCCAGGTAGCGAATGTGGGCGCTATCTTCCAGATAACTATGCATTAAGTCAGTATTATGTGTGCCTATTGACATACAATGGAAACTGACCTGCTCCAGTTGTGCCGCCCGATCGTGAAGACGAGAGAACAGTAGGAGACTGATGTATGGTGAAGTCCCGGTCACCAACTGATACATCGACGGAAGTAGCGCGGGCATCTATGAACCCAAGGTTCATGGACGGTATAGGCTGAGCATATAGATAAAAGGTTTCTATCCTTGTTAGTGAAGTTAACGTTTGAGTGAATAAGCTTGTATTCACCTTCTTCAGCATCTTGCACTTCTGGCTCTAAATTCACAAGGAGGTTATTAAGAAACTCCATAACTCAGACTTGCAATGTAGATTTGAAGTGAAGAACTGTACATGCGGCAGGCCTTGCTATTTTCTTGTTTGCAATGAGAAGGAATATGGAAGTTAAGGTATTTCATTTGAAGATTTCATAAAACAGATCGCGCATACCTAGTCAAATTTGAGGGTCAAGTGCAAGCGCAAGTGCAAGTGGACCCTGGTTCTTTCGAAATCAGATCAGTGATTTTCCAGTTGGATGCTTTTGTAGACCCTGTTTGATAAAAGACTACTGCTTCTGACGGTGATATTTCAGTCGATGTAGCAGCTCGCCCAGCAATGAATACTAAGTACCTATTACTAAATTCAAGCACGACCTCCTTCCAAACTAAGGCAAAGCTGTAGGGTAGCCTGCGTCGTCCTGAGGTTAAACAAGCATCCATCTCTTAAGCCAGATAGATACATGACCTGCCCGACGAATGCTCACAGCCGGCAAAAAAAGGCAGAGGATCTGCCTTGGTTGAAAATTGCACATCGATTTATTTCATAAGGTAATCATAGACCTCTCCAAGACCTTCGCAAAACAAGAGGCCGCACCCTTGTGTCAAGGGCAAACAGGAAAAGCAAAAAGACAAAAGCTCCTCACACTCCTGGCCAACTATGGCATCCATGGGTCCTTCTTTTCATTCATATTGTTTCTCTTTCCTGTACCCGTCTTGTTCATGTTTTGCGTACCGTTGCAAGTGGGATCCCCGCTTCTCCTACACCAATCCGTCATAGAGGGATAGCGCTGAGACGATGGTTTCGTCACGTTTGCTGCCCTCCTTGAACTCCTCCATGTCTAGGCTACCGTTCTCGTCCTTGTCCATCATGCGGAAGATCTTCTTTACTCGCTTCTCGGGGGTATCTTCGTCTTCGGGTAACTTGACCATGGAACCAACCTAAGCACAGTTAGTCGGGGCCTTTGCGTCGCTCATAACTCTGGGACGTTTCGAGGTGATGAGAGAAGCAAGTAGACACTTACCATCTTGTAGATAGCCTCGACAATCTTGAGCATCTCGTCATAGCTAATCTTGCCATCGCCGTCAATGTCATACAGCTGGAAAGCCCAATCCAGTTTGTCCTCCATCTTGCCTCTGCTGGTGACACTAAGCGCACAAATGAACTCCTTAAAGTCGATAGTGCCGGACTTGTCGCTGTCGAATACGTTGAAGACATAATCGGCGAATGAGCTCGGATCTCCGAAGGGAAAGAATTGTCTGTAAATCTTCTGGAACTCCTCCTTGGTGAGAGTACCCGATGGGCAATCCTTAAGGAAACCTAGTGCTAGTATTAGGCAACTATTTTCTTGCAACAAAACGGTGTCGAGGTTTGGCGTGCGGGCAGTGCAGTGCAAAGCACACAAGAGGCCTCGTGAGCGACATCAACGTACCCTTGTACCATTGCTGCAACTCCTTCTTGTCGAAATGGGTTGATTTTTGAAGCTCAGCAAGTTGATCTTGGGAGAGCTTGGACTGTCTGAATAAGCACAAAGATGGTTAGTAATGGACTATGATTGTGACAAGGTCGATCCCAAAGAATAATGACGTCGGTCCCTAGCTTCCGTGGGGATCCGAGTTTGACAAATGCGCTTGCGCCCGATGAGATTCTGGCTACAAGTGACGCAACATGACCCCGATGGCATGGAGGCGACAAATAGCAGGACAGCGATATGAAGCGACTCGCAAGAAGAACAGAAATGCGCCAGGAGCAAACTTACGATTTACCCATGACGTTAGAGAGTTGGGGGTGTTGTTGGCGAGTGTAGAGGTAGAGGTAGAGGTAGAGAGCGCGAATTGCGCGATGCTCGAGCCAAAGTCAGACGGCTCGGAGAGTCTTTTAACTCGAAAGAAACGAGAGACTGTAAATCAAGTTGCCAAAGCCAAGGGTAATCTCGGCCTATTGGAGTGTCGCCTACAGGGACGAGGTATTGGAGAAGGGCGACGTCAATATCGAAGTCGAAGTCGGGAAGATTGGGGAGGAAATAGGTTACGTCGAAGTCGGAGCGCGGAGGCGAAGGTAGGGATGGATGAAAGCGAAGCGCCTGGTGAGGGGCTAGTAGCCAGTGGTTAAGCTCTCAGGGCCGTGTAGTGAGTGCGGTGCGAGAGTTGAAGCGGGAGAAGAGCCCAGTCGTCAAGGTTTGATAGGACAAGTTATGGAGAGAAGAGGAGAGGATCAAGTAGTTCAAGGGGAAAGAGGAACAAGCAAGGTAAAGCAAAAAAGTAATGCAGGTGAGTTGAGTATAGATGCAATAATTGGTATGGAAGCTACATAAAGCACTAAGGTACCTATTAGACTCGGGCTAGAAGTGGAGGTCACTCACTGCCTTGAAAGGAGTGGACAGTCGAGTGAGAGCCAAGGTTGAGCAAGGGTGGGAAAGAGCCGACCCCGACACTCACTCAACACGAGGATGAAGATGAGGCGACGGGACCTACACAAACTCCGCCGGAGCAAGATCGATCCACTACATAGGCCCTGACCTAGAGGGTTTTTCAGGGCATTCACCACCAGTCCAGGTCCTCTGCTGACCACTGGACAGTTTAGGGGTCTCAGTGCGGTACCAGACACGCAAGGTTTCCATAGTGGGGGCGGGGTTGTGGAAGTCTGGAGGTTCCAAAGCCCCCCGCTAGCTACAACTGCCTGTAAATCGACACACTCCCATGAATATATCACGATCTTATTGGCCGGTGGTGATTTTATGCTGCTCGACCCGGTAGAAATCTGGTTTTCCATCAATGTTTCCATTCCAGTTTCCAATGACGAGTCGAAACTACCTAAGGTACCTACCTAGGTACACAACAGGGCCCACATGATGGAATCCACCATATTCCCATGATTATCCATTTCCCCGCCAGGAGAACACAGTCTCCTCTACATAACGAAAAAGAAAACCATGGATTCATATAATCAGCTGCCTCTTTAAGAAGCAACCGTGTCTGTCGTCATGACAGTAGCTACAGCAACCATTCATCTCACCTCGGCTTAAATATTATTGAGGCTGTGTACATACTTTTTCGACTTCTGGAAGCGTGGCGACTGGCGACCAGGCAGCCGGTTTGTCCGGTTGCATGCAGTGAACGGTGTGTGGCTGTGTTGCCTACCTTAACAAGCATGAGCGGAGTTAATGCTCGATTCTAGATTCTTCATTACTAAGTGGTGATTCTCCTTTTTCTCTGCACCTGTGACAGTAGTGCTGTGTTGACTTGAAATTCTGCCACCAACTCAGAGACCGGCACAATGGTCGAGTTACACCGAGGTTAGAAGTTGGTAGGCAATGTAGAAATGTGTATTTAAAGACTCATCTGTAATTATGTCACAGAACAAGTTGCATCTATCTGTCTGCATCTGCGCCAAGTCGGCACCAAATCACTCTATCGTCAATAAGCTTTTACTGCGCCCACCTCGACTAACAAACAGCTGCTGCTCTCTTACACCTTTCTCGCTAGCCTCCAAGCAGAAGCTCACAATGACATGCTACCCAAGTACCTTCCACCGACCTTGGCTGCCTCTCCGTCTCTTTCCCCCTGACCCCTGTTGCCCTCTGATCACCCAACGTACGTCCGTTCTATGCCATCTTTGGTTCATGATAACAAGAGACGACCGGGGTTAGCATGCTCAGCTGGTATAGCATAAGAGACGAAATCAGTGCCTCAATTTATGCTATTTTAGACGTGCTCTTATCCTAATAGTATCTACTCTTTATGCTCCCAACTTTGAATCAAGTTTGTGACATAGAGCTCTGGCAGCCTGCCTACCAGAGACCATACCTTAGTAGGTAGTATTGTAGAGAGAAGCATGGAATCATCATGCTCTGGTGGGTTACCAACGAACTAACTCTTCCAAGTCATATTCTGTGCCATGGTACTAATAACCCAATGCAAAATACAAAATTTAATACCTATAGTAGACTCCAATGTAGACCTTGAGTCGAGGTATCTTAACCATAGTCCCGCCCATGCATGCTATCTGTCCCAAATCATGATGCTGCCTTACTCCTATCCGTCTGCCAGCTTGGAGAATATCCAATCCAATACGGAAACACCCAGTCCCGATCACGTCTCCCAGGACAACACCCATATATACAGTCATTAAACTTGGCAACCAACATCGCCCAAGTGCTCTCTAACCCACTACAACCTTCATGCTGAGAGTCTCAAGGAATCGACCAAGATCCTCCTTCTTTACTTCTACCACACAATGGTCGAAGCTATCAGCCCGCATTATCGCCTTGGCCGATGACGCCGCGTCTTGGAACGCAGTGCCAAATTTGTTGAGGCCGTAGCCCTTCCCATGCTTGACGTCCTCATCATCTGACACGTCTGAGTCTGAGCTATCCGAATCCTCCGACTCGGTCTCAAGCTCGTCTTCATCATCACCTGCATCCCGTCGAGCTGCTCGTTTGTCTTCTCGCACCTTTTGCTTTGCTAGACGCGACTCTTCCTTCTTCTTGAGTTTGGCTTCTCTTTCGGCCTTGCGTTTCTTTGCGGCTTCTCTGTCTAGTAACGTCGTGTCTGGGCCACCTCCACCACCTGTACCCACCACGACATACACACCTCGTTTCTCATTGAGACCAGCGACAACAAGGGGTGTGCCGCGACCGCCCTGTGACAGTTTTCCGTGAGCTTCCCTCTCTTGTTCGGCAAGCGCTTCGCCTATCCAGAGTGACAGTTTGGTAAGTGCTGCGGGGTGTGTGAAAAGCGAGACGTCAGGCCCTTCCTTGACTACACACATACGGAATGCGCGAAGGTGTTTAATCTGCTTGTCCTTGATGAGCGACGTCCCTGTCCGATAGATTGCTCGATGGAGAAATTGAGCAGTGGGGAGTCCGGCTTTCAGCGCGTCGATGCTAGTGTTGTTGTCAGTGACCGACCATCGAGGCTTAATCAGGAGAGAATGCACTTACTTTTCAAGTGCGTCGTAGGCCGCCCAGAACTGTTCAACCCATTCTTCTCCCTGAGCTGCCAATTCCGCTTGCTCAGTTTCTTGGTTGGATTGACTTGCGACCACGGCGGACTCTGCGTTCTGAGCATGCTTGCCAACTTCTAAAAGTGCGCCGATGACAACTCCTACGTCCTGAGCACTCAATGTTGCGCGCCAGCCCCAACTACGAACAAAACCCCATCCATCTTTAGCACCGGCACGATCTTTGCCATCTGTGTCGACCGGCGGTACCATCTCATCGAGATTATAGAGTGAGCCGTACTTTAGCAATTTCGCCCTGAGCTCGCGCTTCAGCATCATGTCCATGTGGGTATAGCTTTGCTTGCACTGAGCAAGACTGACTCCCATCTTTGCAAGCAATTTGTGAAGCCGCTTGATCCCTGTCTCACTCCAGGTTTTTAGACGTGAAAAAAGGTATGGCGAATGCAGCATGCTGTCGTACAGACTCCAGTGGCGGATAAGTAAGAACCTGGGCTCGGGGGACAGTCGAATTCCTGTGTCTTCCGGGTTTCTCGCTGTGGTGGGAATCACACCGGTGTTTTCCGCAGCAACACGCCCGTTTGTGATTTCTGGAGGGTTTAGACGTCTCACCTCGTCTCGGAGAAGCTGGCGTATCCTTGCCCCCCGAATCCCTAGCCAGCCTGTCGGACGACTCTTGTCGCTTTGCCTGAAAGGCGCAGCAGTACCCGCTGACGAGCGACCATAGATTTCCATAGACGTGACTCCAACTATAGTTAGCCATAGGAGATCGTTGTCTTCCCTACCAAGCTCAGAAGCAAGAGAATACATCATAGAAGATAGCGGTTCCGAGAAAGAGCATCCAATTTCGTAATACTCCCTGCAGATGGCTTCGTTCTTGTGACAAATTCGTCGTAGCCGTCTGCGCAGTGCACGAGGTGACGGGCCTGCAGGTGGTTGTGCTCCAGAGGGGGGCTCGACTGGATCGCTAGACAACCCGATATCAACTTGCCGTGCAGAGAGAAGGCCCCTCTGTTGTGGACGCCGCGGCGACTCTGCAATCGAACTAGACTGAAGAGAATGTCAGTGAAATCCAGGAAGAAGTGACCAGGCAGTCTTACCGAATTACTCCTTCGTCGTTGTCGAGGTCTGTCATCGTCGCTATCGTCCTCTGCATCTGACCAGCTTTTTCGTTTTTGACCCGCATGCGTAGGTTCTTGGCCAATATCGTCAGCGTCATCGCTTCCTTCCTCATAACCGGTGTCCCCCGAGTCTTCGTCATCGTCGTCAATTTCAGGTATGTCTTCTAATGTAAGGTACGCGTTACGCTGAGGTTCCATGTCTTCTTCAATGTCGCCATCATCGAAAACGATGATGCCACCTTTACCAGGATTGAACACTCGAGTGATCTTCCCACCATCGACTCCAGCAGGGCTCCTTGACTGGTACGAGGACGATATCTCGGTTGCAGGATCGAGAGGGATACCGCCAAAAACGTTTCCAAGATTCCATGGTCGACGTGCGTCCATTAACCAGACCTCTACGCCGCTATACTGAGCATCATCAACTCCAAGTTGAAATCCGAGTGCTTGACCCAGGTCAATCATGCCTCCTACCCCAAGGCACACAACCACACCACCACTGCCACCCTCAGACTCTTTCATGGGCATAACCAATTCCTGGCCAGCTTTTTCAAGATCTGCATAGCCGGACACGGGCTGGATCTTGTGAGGAATGTAATCATGTTTGAGCAATCGTGTGAGAATTCTGCAAGCACAAAGAGCGTCGGGTTCGAGGGCGACAAGAATAAGTACAGGTGGGGAGAGCGGGTGTCGTGTTTGCTGGAGGTGGATGTATAATTTCGAGATCAACGACCGTGGAAGATACATGACTGCGAGGAGGTGACAGCGGTCCAATCGCTATGTCTACGTGCCACGAGTCTCATGGGCAGGCGTATATTCGACTCGATGATAGTTGGGTATTCAGTCAAGGGGTGAGGTCGAGACGCGTAAAGTAGGTACTACTGGAGAAGAAGAAAAAAAGGTCGAGTTTCAAGAATATATGGTACAGAAGGACTGCGTTGAGAGTATACCAAGTAATTGAAATGAAAAGGTAGAGTACGATACTGTGAGCTTGAGGCGTACAAGTCAATGTGGTTTTGTCGTTATGATAATGGATATCGGTATGCAAGATCCTAGCTGCGTTGCCTCGACGTTTAATTGAGATTCAATTTGGTGGACCGTGTTTTTGGCGACGCGCCTGGATTGAATGACGCGCTTTCTCGCCCTAGCAATTTAAGTAGATGGGTTCTTAGGTTGACCATTTCCATTTCTGCTAGTCTCGTAGACCACCAACTAGGTACCTACCTAGGTAGTTAGTACCTTTACGAGCGCCTGCCCCTCCTTCCATTCTGGGTACTGCTTTCCATCAATAAAACATACAGATGTCACAGAGGAAGGTGCAGAGGATAGGCAGGTAGCTACAGGACGTTCTGCCTACCTCCATATCAAGGAATTCTAGATTACCTAGACCACAGTGCTAGAATAACTTCCATGCCACAGAGGAAACCTCCATTGAGGTGACGGCTCCTGTAGTTGCGACCTATGCGAAGCCGAGGCAGGAACAATCTGCAGATGATGTGCTTATCCGTCTATATCCTCCTCTCTCTACAGTTATGTACCTTACTTGATTTGTTCGTCTTGTCTCATCTCATCTAGATAGTCTTGTCACCTCTATTCGTGACGACTCTCAAATTTACAAAAAAGAGGGCAGCCATTCTTTGCTCTCAATTCTGATCTGGCATATTATTTCTCACCTCGGACTACATGTGGTCTCAAGCCGACCAAGTCAAAACGGGACCACCATTGCTTATCCGAAAGCCTGTAAAGTTGCAATGCTTGATTAAGGCACAGCAACGCCAAGGTCTTAACTTTGTCAAGCGTGCATTATTATGCTTATCAACCTCCACCTGGCCATATGAGTAACAAGACGAATTCACTCTCATACCTGGTGTACTGTTCGTTATCGCAATCGATAAAGTATATACATCTACGATTCATTGCTGAGGACTGGTTTCCAAGTCGGAGCGTGATAATTTGGTCGAATAAGGTAATCATGGTACTGCGGCCCGCTCATTCAGGTCTGATAGTTTTTCATGGCTCATCAGCTGCAAGACGGAGTACCTTACTGTTACAGACCGAAGCGATTTGAGTGTCGCGAAGTTGAAGTGCCCAGAGAACTGGGGACTGGGTCCGTTTGGTTTGGCCCACCCCCGATATGCACTCACTCGCTCTATTACTCTACTCCTACTTACTAGTTACCCATTAGGTACCAGCTTGTTACCGCACCAGAGTTACAGCGCAGCGCAGCATAGCATAGCACTCCCCTCAGAGCAAGGTTGACGACACAGGGGATATCTTCTCTGATCGCTTTCCTTCGCAGTCACTATATTTCTTTAATCAAAAATCAGGAGCAATGTATGCATCTAATTGAATGATTGGTATGGTTCATCATTGTCTTAGACTTGCTAGGTACTAGGACTTCGAGACCGTCCGTCATACAGTGGAACAGTTGCCTGTCTCCAGCTTCAGTCTCCACGCCTCAGACTTGGGTTCAAACTCACGACTCCAGACACAGTTTCCACTACGCGGGCCCTTTCCATGATCAGCTATCCTCGCTGTGCATAAGATAGCCAATTTGCTAACATCTATCGCCACGTCACGGCTGGGTTGCATTACTGTCGCCAATCTCTCTTCTCAAAAGAGTTTCGGTTTGTCCCGAAGGCTTGGTCCACGCCAGCTTGTCTCAGGAGCCAATTCATGGTCATCCCGCACCCAACGTCCTGTGTGTTTGCTACTATACCAACCACGCCAAAGGCCCCAACCGACCAGTCTTCTGGGAGCTGGGAGACTTCTGGGTCTTTCTACGTCGCCTACCATCCCTTCCGTCGTGCTGGGAACCGCCCTTGCCCATCCCCCCATTGTATTGGCTGTCTGTGGACATTACTACTAGCACCCGCTACACAGTCCGAGTTGCTGGGTCCTGTGCGACTTCACGTCCAACCACGCCAGTCGCCAGAACCAGCAGGGCGTATCTTGAGAATCTTTATTGCTACTGGGCAATATTGTCCGCATTTTCAACTCTTCTTGTCATATCTCACTCTGCCCGCATTACCGACTACCGTACCTTCCACTCGGGACCAAGCCCAGGTATCAGTCACCGCATATACTTTTGGCTCACTACCACTTAAGTAGGCTGGTGTCATTTCAATCCTCACATTGCCCTCTCTCTACCCTGCTGCTACCCATCTAGTTAAGTTCAGGTTGTGTTCTCATGTATTCCCGTCCAACAACATCCTGTTCCTACAACAATTGTCTCTTCTCGAGCACAATCTATACAAAGGGTCTTGTATCAAAAGTTCCGTAGCAATGGATCATAATGACCCCGAAGAGGACCCAACATCGGACTACGGTGATTCCATAGCAACCTCCGAATTTACTTCAGTCAACACAAGAGAACTATACTCATACGAACACGGAAGGTATTTAGTAACACACCATGCATTGCCTCTTTTCCCCAATACTGATTTGTTAGGCGTTATCAAGGTTTTCTACGTGGCCGTTACGGCCTTCCGAATGACGATGCTGAGCAAGTTCGTGAAGGCCTGAAGCACAAGCTGTATCTGGACTATCTCATGGATGGAAAGCTGTTCTTAGCCCCAATTGGTGACAATCCGCAAAAGATTGTTGATCTGGGTACTGGTGTTGGCATGTGGGCGCAGGATGGTAAGGTTCATCCCTCTCGTAACGCTCTCAAACTAACTCAAGTGTTGTCGCAGTCGCGGAGAACTTTCCCAGTGCACGTGTTATAGGCACAGATCTTTCACCAATTCAACCGCATTGGACTCCACCGAATGTCGAATTTCGAGTGGAAGACCTTGAGGACGAGAACCGCTCGTGGACGAGCATCTACGCGGATGCAGATTTGATTCATATCCGCGCTTTGTTGCAAACACTGCGCAAACCAAGACAACTATTGGAAAGAGCTTTTCAGTGGGTGGAAATGCCCTGTGTTCTCTCATTACGATAACTAATTGGGTGATTCTAGAAAACTAAAGCCAGGTGCTTGGATCGAGATACACGAGATTGTACCTTTCGTGTTCTCTGACGACAACACCGCTGGGTATGACCATCCTATGAACAAATTCTACCGGCTTGTTGAGGGCCCATTCACTGAGCTGTATGGATGGAATTTACGCTTCCCTCTCCAGATCGTTACAACACTTCGCGACGTGGGCTTCATTAACGTCAATGAGCGGCACGAGTTCACCCCAGTGGGCCGGTGGCATCAGGAGGCCAAGATGAGAGAGATGGGAATTTTCACGCAAAGTATTCTTGAAGAATGGGTTACGGCCATGCTTGGCCGCCCGGATATAATGGGACTTACAGAGGACGAGGCATATGAGCTTGGGCATAGCATTTTTGAAACTCTCAACAATACGCGCATACACGCACAACTCGATTGGATCGATTGCTGGGCGCAGAAGCCGCTATGATAGGGAAGTTCAAAAGCCCTCATTATAATGGCAAACATCTCAGAATTCCAGTCATACTGGTGAACTTTTGGCCGAAGTTGATAGCTGTCAGCACACATCACGCTGTGCAACAGCCAGTCAGCCAAATTCAGTGTCAAACTGTTTGGTCCTGGCGGCTGAGGTGGCAGGGATGGAGGTTATGTTGCATGGTGCCTTCTGGTTGTCGAAACGCAACACAAGAGCAAACATTGACCTGCCACATAACACCGCTGATCAACTTGCCGTGGAGTGTGGCTCATGCCAGGTATCGAACTAGGAATCGGCGTGACACGACAGAGAGGGGCTTGCGATCCTTGCATCTGGATCTCACTGTGATACATACATTAACCCATCTCCCAACTTACCGGATGACCATCAGCTTAGAGGCTAACGGAGCAAACTAGTGTTGGAAACACTGCCATTTTTGAAAGGGGCTGTCGAAGAGCCTGGGCTTGTATGTATCTGCGCAGTCGATGTTTAAAACCGTGATAGGACACAGGGACTAGTGTCACGAGATCTCAGTTTCTCACCCATCTTTTCATCTTACTATACCTAGAGTAACATCAAGTCATTCGAGATTTCGGGAGCCGACTGCTTGCAACAAATCTCCCACTGCCCTTCTCGACTGTGCCCACAGTATGTACGGTTCAATTTATAAGGCAATTTATTCGACACGTAGAAAAGAAAGAACGGCGATACATGTCGGCCGGAGCTATGTCGAAAGCCTTTCTGATATTGCCGCCAGTGTATGAAGGAAATGAATATATAAACACATAGTTCGAGTGCTGCCATTTCTGCAACCTTCCCAATGCGACCTGTTTTCTGGTTCGAGTGGGCAACATGAATACACGAACATATAAATATAGGGACACATGATGGGACAGAACAGAATAAACGAAGCATATCGCTGTACAAACGCCCGTGACCGAAATGCAAGTATCCCGTACGATGTGGTTCAAGAAGGCACAATTTTTGACTTCCGGCAAAAGCAAAACAAAAGAAGAAATAGCAAGCGGGAAACAACCCAAGAACACGCTCGTGTATTGTATCGCATTAAACCAATTCGTATCGCTAATTTCCAAACATATTGCCGCCGGGAGGAGGGCCACGTCCCACGCCTCCCATAGGGGGTGGCATGCCAGGCATCCCTCCGCCGAACCCACCGCCGCTAAAACTTCCAAAACCGCCCATCGGGGTAAAACTGGCGGTGTCATTATAGCCTGACATCATAAATGTCCAGTCCATCTCTCCAGGCTCGTCACTAGAAGCAACAGAGCCCGAATTCGCCCGTTGGCCGTGATGTACCGTCCCAGGGGTCATATGTCCAACAGAAGGGGCAAAACCTGTGGAAGAAGGCGTCGTGACTTGTGAACGTGGGACGCCGATCTGAGGTCGGGAAAGATTAGGGTCGGGTCTTCTCTCTTGCTTTGCCCGTCGACGAGCTGCAACACGCTCACGCAGAGGTCCAAGAAACGCTGGCCTCCGAGGCTGTCGACCAGCGGCGATAAGGGAGGCTTCATGTGCATCCCAAGCTTTGACAAAGTGACCACCAAATGCCATGTGCATAGGGTTGTGGTAATTGTTCATGAGGCCGCGAAGATCGTGGTTCTTCTCTATGGCATCCCACGCACGTTCTACCATCGGACCAGAGACGCGGTGCCGTAGTTGCTGGACTAGAAACATGTAGGCAGGAAAGGGAAAGTGATGCATAGAGTACCATTTGAACGGACGCAGTGACTCGGAGGATTGTACAATATTGTCATACTCGATCATCTGCGTAGCTTGTAGAAACAAGCTATCTCTTTCAACATCCTTAAGCGGGATGTTGTCATCGTTGCTATGCATTCGAACAAGAAAGCTGATAATGCGCATCTTGCACATGGCTTGACGAGTCATTGTAAGGGTAAAGAAGTGTAGAGGAATCTTGGGATCGCACTGGCTGAGATAAGTACCCTCGATGTGCGCGCAGTACCCGTCGAGAGTATATACAGGCCCATCTTGGCCCGCAAGGCGGATTGTTGCCTGGTTTTTGTTGGCAGCTGGCCCTCCAGGGCTCCTGTCTGGGTTATTCATTTTATAACTGTCGCGATTGCTATCGCTCGAAACAGCCATTGCAAGCTCAACTCTTGTGAGGGAAAAGAGCATTTCAGTTGGCCCGGTGTGGGGTGTGGGAAATTCTTTGCCATCAACGTGTAAGTCCGAGTCGTTGACATTCATTGGTATTTTACAGTCACCGCCAGTAGAGAGGGCAGTGACTGTTGATCCGGCCATCTCTCCTAGTCGCCGGTCGTATCCAACCAGCGTCCACCATAGCCGACGGCGTTGCTCAACTTCGAATGGTGGCAAGCCGAACTGAGCTGGGTCTCGATGAAAACCCATTCGTTGAGCAATACGGACAGCCAACCCAATCAAGCAGAAGACCTGTCGAGGGTCAACAAACCACCGAACAGCAAACTGTATTCAAGTCAGTATAAGAGCCCGAATCAAATAGCCGACGATAAATTTACCAGGTAGAGAATATACGCCTGCAGCAGAATGGGATCGTTGACTCGCATAAACCCAGCTGCTGTAAGTGCTTGCTGGGTACCAGCATGGTACCTCGCCAAGAGTTCTTTTTTGGTTTCGTTAAATCTCCTATAAACATCGGCTTCCTCGAGTGATGTGATTGCCATTAGATACATGGAAAACATGAGAGCTTCAATGTTCTTAGGTGCGTTTTCGATATCGGAACTTGCTTCGATGATCTGACCCTGGACAGTGGGTACATGTGTGATTTTGAGTAATGGGTTGATGTTGTCGATGTAGATCTGCCATAGTTGAAAGATGTGTATGGTAGAAGGGTGCAGGTTAACAATGGGGATAGGGGTAGCCCCGATGATGAAAGGGAATCCGTCAGTAGCAAACATGCGGTCAAATGCACGATGGATGGTAGATCCCACTTCAGGTTCTTCATCGGATGAGTCTTGGAGCATATGTTCACTTGCTCGAAACTGTAGAGGAGATTAGGGACTTGCAGCAATTGGAGGAGATGAGTGTTGGGTGGCATACCTCTTTGTGATAAGAAAACCATGCTCCACCACCGGTCCTGTAGTAGTGTAAGCAATTAACTCACAAGGAATAGGTTGGCATGATCTTTAGGGTGCGTACTTTTGCTCTGCGTTGGATGGAGCAGGGGATGAGCTAGCTTCAGGGGTTGTCTTGAGACCTTCAAAGTCGTTCTCCAGCTCATCGACATCCTCGCCTGGGGGACCATCAGGCCTTAACTCGTGGCCGATGGCATCGACCTTAACTCCATGCTCGGCCAAAAGGTTTTCATATTTCTTAAGACGCTCGATCAAATCCTTTTCTTGGAGGCGCTTTTTCCGACGGCGAGGGGGCTGAGGAGGTATAACCCGGCACTCGACCTTGGCCTTGACACAGTTGGCACATGGTTTATTCTTATCACAGCGGACTTTGCGTTGTTGACATAGAACACAACTGGTGCCTCGAGTCAACTTGATATTTGATGGATCTTGAAGTTGTTGTTGTGGTTGTTGCAGGGCCGAGCCGGGAACACCAGGGATGCCATTGGGATAGGGCATGGCAGACCGTAATGGGGACCGTGTGAATAGGTCCGAAAAGCCGGAGCCTTTGGATCCGATAGAGTGGATACTATGTTCCGGAGCGGAACAGTAATAGACAAAGCAGATGTCGGGCCCGGAGTGAGTGAATGCAGTACTGCGCTCGAGTGGTGGGTGCTGAGATAATTCGCCAGCAAACACAGCACAGCTGCGCGTTACCAAACAAGTGGCGCTGACATACCCTGAAAAGGGCGTCCGGTCAATCAGCAGTATCGGGAGACTTGACCTGCTTGATGGATTCAGCTGAGCTGCAAGTCAAATGTCTTGTCAGCCCTACAGCTGATGAAGGTACCGTGGCGTACTGTACTACCGCAGCTATAGGTAGGGATCAGAGTCAGGGAGGGAGGGACCAGATGCAATTGATTCTGTAACGGTCCAGTAGTAAGACTAAGAACAAAGAGTGTCTATCTTGTTGTTTGATCTTCCCGTCGGGCCCGAAGCTACAACACGGGAGCTTACTGTAGTTTACTTCGCTTGGCGGCCGTGCTTTGACATTGGATGAGAGGATTGGATTGATTGCTGGAAGATGTGGAAGGATGATTGGATGATTGGTTGGCCCCTCTTTCTCTTTACTGATAAGATAACTTATGGGTAGATTGGGAGACAAGGTGAGGTGAGATGCTACCTTGGATACAGGTACATAGAAGATTTTCAAAAGGATTACAGAGTAAGGTACGGAGAGAACACGAGAGGGGACTTTCGGGCAACAAGAATGTTGAAATTGGCCGAGAGTTGTTCATGTTAAGAAGGCAAGAGCGCTCGTGTCCGTCGGTCCCGAGGAAGGGACCCTCTTGCCAGCTTCGCAACTTTGATTTCCCAATAAGGAATAGCGCCACCGTCTCCGGATCCGACTTACTGCTTCATCTTTCACATTCGGGGATTTATTCAGTCTCGAAACAATTTTATTCGGGTGGATTTTGCTGTGTCTTATGGGAAAGTAAAGACTATCGACCGAGAAACCTCACCTGGCTTCGAAAATCTCCCCTAAGTCATGACGCTAGTTTCGTGTTGTTGTAAAGCTCGGTCTTCTGTCTGTCCGATGATCAACCCGCAATGTAGATATATATCTAGGACAATACCCAGTGTAGCAATTGCTTCATGTTATTCATCATCACTCAAGCATTATATCATCACTCGAGTGAAAACTCTTCCCTGGTATACATTTATCTTTTGGACAAGTCTACACCTCAATAACCTCGAGGAACAATGCCTTCACCTGAGAAGACAGACTCTGGTCTTCCAGAACGCAAGTCAATCAACTCGCTCTCATCAGCCGAACCACAGGTTCCCTACAGCTTTAAACAAGAAGAAAACACTGAATCTAGTCAGAATGTTCAGCAACCATCTTCAGGCACCCCTGAACCTGAAAGTTCAGCACCTCAAGGCCCAGTCGTTGACCAGGAAGCATTGGAAAACTACAAACCAAAGACACTGAAATTCTGGCTCATCATTGTCTCAGTCTTCTCTGCAATGTTACTAGTTGCTTTAGATCGAACAATCATTGCAACCGCTATTCCTGAAATCACAAACGACTTTCAGAGTCTTGGGGATATAGGATGGTATGGTTCCGCCTACATGCTTACCACTGCTGCCTTCCAGCTCATCTTTGGTCGCATCTACCGTTTCTATGACTTGAGAAAAACATTTCTTGTCTGTATCTTGACTTTTGAGGTTGGCTCTGCCATCTGTGGAGCTGCTCCCAACTCTGTTGCCTTTATTGTTGGGCGAGCTATTGCTGGAATTGGCGCCGCAGGAATTATGACTGGCTCGATGATGTCTATCGTACCCTTGGTCCCTCTCCACAAACGACCTCTCTTCCAATGTAAGTATCCGACTCTTCGCTACATCATTCTATGAATTGACTAACTCTGTTTGCAGCAATGTTTGGTATGATCTTTGGAGTCTCTTCAGTCGCCGGGCCTCTAATCGGCGGAGCTTTTACCCAGCATGCCACTTGGAGATGGTGCTTCTACATGAATCTCCCTGTTGGCGCCGTGGCCTCCATATTTCTCTTCTTCTTTCACACGATCTCGAAAAAGAAGCACGAGTCTGTCCCTGCCCTGGAGCATATCACCCGCCTCGACCCGCTTGGAACATTCTTCTTCGTCCCCTCGATGGTTTGCCTTATCCTTGCACTTCAGTGGGGAGGCTCAACTTATGCCTGGAGCAGCTGGAGACTCATTGTGCTCTTTGTCATCTTTGGCCTCACACTCATTGCCTTCGCTGTAGTGCAGGTCAAGATGCCAAAGACGGCAACCATTCCTGTCAAGGTCATTACCCAACGGACAATGCTGGCATGCGCTTGGATCTCGTTATTCGCCGGTGGCGGCATGATGATCGTTGTGTACTATCTTCCTCTATGGTGTAAGTTTCCCCTATCTTTATATCCTATTCAGTGCTAACATGCTCCTAGTCCAGGCTACCAAGGGTGTCAGCCCAGTTGACTCGGGCGTCTACACCATCCCTCTCGTGCTCAGCCTTGTGGTAGCCAGTATCATCTCTGCTGCTTTTACCCAAAGAATTGGCTACTATGTTCCTTCCATGATTATCTGCCCCTGCATCATGTCTATCGGACAAGGCCTCTTGACAACCTTTAAGCCAGACACTGGTTCTTCTCATTGGATCGCCTACCAGTTTTTAGTAGGTTTCGGTCTGGGTCTTGGAATGCAGAGCGGTGGTCTCGCAATCCAGGCAACGCTTCCCAAGGAGGAAGTTCCCACTGGTCTCTCCATCACCTTTTTCGCTCAACAACTTGGCGGTGCTATATTTGTTTCTGTCGGTCAAACTATCCTCAGCGGACGTCTCGTCGAACGGCTGTCGGGTGTTCCTGGACTTGCCTCCAAGAATTTTGTTGAGACTGGTGCTACAGAGCTCAAGAAGATAGTGCCATCAGAGTATGTCCCTAAGGTGGCAGAGGCCTACAACTACGCCATCACACGCATTTTCTACGTCGGTGTTGCATTGGCGTTGGGCCAATTGGTCTGCGCATTGTGTGTAGAATGGAGGAACATCAAGCCGAAAAAGGCTGAGTCATCGCCAGAGACTGGTAATGCTCAGCAGGAGCAAAAGACGGAGGAGTCATGACGGACAAATAACGACGAATACGAAGGGATTCGTGGGTAATAAGACAAAAGGGTAGCCGGCACAATAGCAGAAAAGCTCCTCTCATTAGAAAAGGAACTACTCCAGAAAGGAGGATACAGTTTACAATGCATTAGATAGAATAATTATAGTAACTAAATATGAGTATGATCATACAAATCGATTTTCCATGTGTATATCTTAATTAGGCAGCCCATTGTGACTTGGACGTGAACCGATTTGTTGTTACTGCAGGTCACCGTGCATCCTTCTTGATCGTTTATGCTCGAGTATCATCTGTTGATGGCATTTTTGTCGATGAGTTGTAAGGCGTAGTCGATCGAGCATGGCGGTGAAGCCTGTAAGTGCCATGATCATCATGCGACATCCACCAGAGAAATCTGGACAGGGATCCCGTCTCTACAACTGTATCAACGTTTGAAAAGAAGGCATAAAGGGCCTAATTCTTGGAATTTGGCGCCTTCCTAAATCTCCATCCCCTCCAGACTTGTAAGAATTAACCTTTAATGTGTGGGTTCGCCCACAACCGAGTCCATGACAGCCCAAAGGCCCGGGCATATTTACACCTCTCTATCGCCATCGATCTATGGCGCAACTCATGAGTTAGACTTTTCTGTCTAATCCTTAATCAAGAAACGAGCATCCAAGTCCAATCGCTGCTGCCATGTGCATAAACATCAGAACAACAATGGCTTGCGGCCACACATTCACAAACTATGCCACGGCGTGTGGCATGCAGCCCATGTCACGTTTACGTTCATATTCACGATCACGACCACGCTCATGTACGCCCAGCGTCAGGACTCAACACTTCAACGACACATGTGCTGAGTGTGATCCAGCGACCCGGAGGCGCCGTGTTCGGCAGGACTATGAGAGCCGGCACGCCGAGCTCATGGCGTTGTACATAGCGGCCAAACGGATGGGCGACAAGGACGCCATGGTGCGTGTGGAACTTCTCGTTCTGGAAAATTCCATGACTACCATGGAGCGCAACTTTCAAATCAGCATGCCGTATCAAGAAGAGGATGTTATGTGGTGGGAAATGAACTGAAGGAGAATTGAGCGGAAATGATTCACGACAGTAAGGAAAGGGCATAGACTAGGTAGGCGTTGGTCGGGCTATTTAACTTTGATAAATGGAGGAATTCTGAGTTTTTTTTTTTTTTTTTTGCATTACTGTCTATTGATATCCGTCTGTTATTAACACATTAAAAACCATGGCCGAGATACCTTTGATCTCTCAAAATGATCCTCTGACATGTTCCAGAGTATTGTGTTCCTCTGTAACCCTGGGCACTCTATTGGTGAAACGCCGATAATGATAAGATCGTAAAATAGCCTTTAGAAGCTCATGACCGAGATCCTCGTATCCATCCAACATGGATAGATACTTCATGTTCGACATGGCAAAAAGATGAGGGAAATCATTTTGATCTAAACAGCTGCGCAAAAAAAAAAAAAGAAAAAAGAAAAAGAAACACAGCCTATCCTCGAGTCGTTAACGAGGAATGCAAAAGTGGTATCCAATTTTTGTAAATCATGTGTCGTAAATATCGGTGTATCATTTTGATCTGTGAAATATTCAATGCGATCTAGGTGACGGTGGTGTCGGTGATATTGATCGGTACGCAGGGCGGTCATATTGTACGCTCTTAAATGCCGGTAGGAAGGTATCGATAGCGAGTGGCGGTTGGTATGCTGGTATTGTTTGTATTTGAGAATAGTCCAATTCGGTAGAAGGAGCGGCAGACGAGGTGGATGTTGTCGAGGCATCTGAGGCGATAGAATTTGCCTGTTTGTATTTCTTGGTAGGTGGCGGCGTATCACTATCGATGCTATCGCAATGGCGGCGCTTCCCACTGCGAGTTGAAGTCATGGTGTTGCGTCCTGTATCCGTATGCCGTGGCAGATAAAGAGTAGGCGGCGTGATGGTGAATTTAGGTGAAGACGCCGAGACGTGGACCATTTCGTCCGTCCTTTGGCTAAAGGCGGCGATCATATTCCAAGCAATACAAGCAGTAGATTTAAGCCAGATCTGGTGAGACAAGGTGGGTGAGTTTTGAGGTCGAGAGTCACTTTTTAGTGTTGACAGAAAGATCAAGATCAAGATCCGGATCGAGATGAGTCGGAGATCGAAAGCAGATAAGAAAGAGATTCTGCTAGAGAGATCAGATGAGTATTTGATATTTGCCGAAAAGACCCAAGACAGTGAGTCCAGCCAGTGAGAAACAGCCGAGGAGGAGGGGCTAAGAAAGGTAAAAGGGATAAATGAGAATGATATGTGATATAGATGCTTTGTTTGCAGCTAGACAAACAAATACAGAGGCAATGGATGTTGATAGGGGAAGAAGATAAAGAGAAAAGAAAAAGAAAAGAAGATGGCCAAAATGCAATTGAAAAAGAGAGCAAGGAAGGGGGGGAAGGTGAGACTCGGGTAGGTACCGTAGGTAAGAGAAAGAGACAAGACGATAGGCAAGTAAAGCAAAATGTCCACATCCACATCCATCAAATGCCTGCTTGCATATGTACTTGCATACCTGTGGAGATGCAACTGGCAACTAAACAAAACTTTTTTCTTCTTCTTTTGCAGTATAGGGTTTATGCCTCTCTGCTCTGTATTTCCTTCAGAGTGCAAAACTGCCCTCTCGTACGGGGCATTTATTGTGTCGTCGTGAGAGACCTGCAACGGCGGGTGGTTTTGAACAAAGGATCTCGCGCATCAAATGGGTCCAACCTCAGCTCCTGGTGATCAAAGCTTCAACAAGGGCAGGGCATAACTATAAATCAAGGCATGGAAGGATCCGTCCGTCGCGCTACCAAGCAATTCAATGAATGATGAGCAATAGACAATGGATATGCTTTAAATAGATGAAGAAGACGTTTTTTAATCAGACCACATTCAAAGCATAGAATAAACATTCATCACCAACAATTGAGATCAAACGTTGTATCCGTATTGCGTTGTATGATCATGAGACAAATGTCAATGTCACTAATACGGAGTAAAACGAACCGCAAATGGCGGCAAAATTCAGGGTCGCATGTAGCTGAGCTCGAATTAAAACGGAACTTGAATGCTGACATAATATCGGATTCTCTGTTTCTTAACTCTTGACCCCACATTAAGTTCCCGTCCGTCGTCTCAGCAAGTACGGGTAGCTTAGCGGCCTACTAAGCTACCTGGGTCCGGGCGGGCAGCTTCCATCCATTGCAGCCTGGAGCTAGGTCCTAGGTACCTACTGGGCGCGGGGCATTGTTGTTCCCATGATCCATCTTCAACTCACCTCCATCTTCTTCAATCTTGACGCTATCATCTATCAGCCAAGCTAACAATAGCTTCGCTCAACACCGCACCAGACCTTTTAATCTCAACCACCCTTACTAGCCCGAACCACGCAATTTCCATCTCCGTCTTCGAATCTCATACACGATCCACACCCAACTGATACTTTTCCTACCTCATCATGGCTACTTCAGCCCCCGCCAACCCTCTTCTCTCGAATCAGAAGAGTTCCGAGCTTCAGGCTGTTCTTCACCCCCTCGTTCTTCTTACTATCTCCGACTACATCACGCGGCACACTCTTCGTCAGCAGAAGGGTCCTATCATTGGCGTCTTGTTAGGCCAACAGAATGGCCGCGAAATCACAATCGAGCATGCTTTCGAAGCTCATACTCGCCAAGAGCCCAGTGTACAAGGCGGTTACCTACTTGACGGTGACCGATTCGGCACACGCCTAGAGCAGAGTTAGTTGTCACGTATACGCTGTTGGTCTACCTCTCTAACCGCATACTAGTGATCACCGTCCACAAAGATAGACAACTCGACCTTGTCGGATGGTACACCCTCCTACCATCTTCCGGCCCTACCTCGACTATCCTTCCCGTCCATGATCAAATTCTTCAAGGCTGGAACGAGTCGGCTATACTCCTGGGCTTCCACCCAGAACATGTCCTCGATCATTCTGTCGGTGGCAAGCTTCCTCTGACTATTTACGAAAGCAACTACGAGGTCGATGATCCAAAAACCGATAATGATGGCGAGGATAAGAAGATGGACGATGGAGAACCTACGCTCAAGCTCAAGTTCAAAGAGCTACCATACACCGTTGAGACTGATGAAACCGAGATGATAAGCATGAACTACGTCGCTGCTTCGGGAGGAAACGCGGCCGCTGCTGTTCCCAAGGAAGATAAGCCATCTCTTTCAATCGAATCAAACGGCAAAGGAAAGCGCCGGCTCGTCGAAAGCCAGGACGAAGAGAAGGATGTTGCTCAAGAGGATGAGGTCGCTCTTACACCAGAGGAGGATGAGATGATCGCCGCCCTGACTGCAAAGGCAAACGCCATCAAGATGCTTCAGTCCCGACTCCATCTACTCACGACATATCTTGAGCGCCTTCCCCCTTCTTACGTCAATGGCGACGCTACCGATTCTAGTAGCATGGATACCGACTACAGCACCCCGTCACCAACCGTTCTACGTCGGATTCAAGCTCTCGTGAGCCGTCTGGACCTTGTCATTCCTTCCGACAACCCCTCATTCGAGCGAGAGATGCTCCACGAGGCCAACGATGTGAACCTGGTGCGACTGCTCAACGGAATCGTGCAGAGTCTGGGTCAAGCTCGTGACGTAGGCAAGAAGTTCCACGTTGTTGAGGCTGCAAAAGCTACACATCGCCGTGGTGCAGCTGGTCCCAATCAAGAGTTCGCTGATCCATCCTTCAATATCCGTGGGGCTGGTGATATTCTAATCTAGAAACGACTATCCATTTGCTTGCAAGTCTGAAGCACAACGAATCTGATATGACCACGATGAGCTTGTCCCAAAGCATTTTAGCCCGGCGTTAGGTGTTTAGAGTAGATGATGAATACAAAAACATTATAGACCGGCCACATCATCCCTAGCAAGCGATGGCCGAACGCTCCCACCTATATGCAATTTGGCTAGGGACCAGGTGGTTGAGCTTTATCTTGCTATCAAACCGTCAGCACTCTCAGAAGATTATTATGCCTTATTGCCAGTGTTGCTGAAACGATTGAAGCTGCTGCCGCCAGCGTCTTGCGCAACATCAATTTTTAACTTTGTACCTGTAGCCGATATGCCCGCCAGGAATCAATAACGAAAAGAACGTGTTATTAAACCATGCAATTGCCTGGATATCTATGTCTATTTTTTCCTACCATGTATGGTTTCAAATCTGAAAGAACCTCATGCCTCGATCACAATCTTCAAAACTAGGTTGCCCTCATCATCACTAGTGCGTGTTGCAAGCTCGAATGCAGTTTGTGCCTTGTCAAGGCCCTTAAAACGATGCGTCACCATGTCGTCCAGCGAAGGAAGACAGCATCCAGAAGGATTTGTAGCTTGAGAGCACAAAAGCCGGATGCCAGTGGGATAGGTATTCGAGTAGCGGAATACGCCCAAGATATCGATCTCACGCAGGTGCGCCACTGACAAAGGCAGGGTCTGGATAGGAGTTCCCATACCTACCATGATGACCTTGCCGCCAGCTTTGGTCGCATATAAGCTTGTGTGCATACAAACCTCTTTGCCGGTACACTCAAAAGTGATATCAACACCGTCCTCATCTTCTTCAAGCAGGAATGAGCCTGTCGGATTCGATGAAGCAACTATATCTGCTGCCAGAGACTTTGCTCCGTCAAAGCGACTTGCCGTCGAAAATGTGCTGGCTGGTGTTAAAGCACCAGTGGCGGGAGTGGAGATGCCCGAAGAGTAGTTTGATGAATTCAAGCGTGAGATGGGAGTCACGAACCCATGCGTTGCAAATCCTCGGCTGACAGCGTAGTTCACACGTCCAGCATCAATGTCCGTGATAGTTACTGAAGTACAGCCTGATTGGCGAGCCATTGCAGCAGTCAATAAGCCAACGGTGCCAGCCCCAACAACAACGGCAGTGGAGCCGGGCTCTGGTCTTGCGCGATTCACTGCATGTATAGCTACCGACAAGGGTTCGAGGAGAGCCGCTGCCTCATATGAGACGTTGTCTGGAAGCCTGTAAACTTTAGCAAGTGCTTTCGTCGTAGGGGATGTGGTTAAATTACTTGTGGCACCAAACCGCAGGGTGATTAATCCTTTCTTGCAATGTGCCTTGGTAGTGAGGATACGTTTTGGCACTGCTCCTGAAGCGCAACTTTTTACACAGATTGTACCGGCCTTTACGACAAGTACCACAATTTCCACAAGCGACGCCAACCTCCAGGGCGACTCGGTCTCCTAACTTGAAGCCATTCACTTGAGGGCCAATAGCAACAACTTCGCCAGACGATTCGTGGCCTAGAGACAGTGGGTGGCAAGCACAGAGATCGCCGTTGGCAAACTTCTTGTAGTAAGAAACATCTGATCCACAAATGCCTGTTGCTTTAACAGCAATCTGAAGCTCGCCTGCTGCTGGAGGCTCAATGATTCTAGTTTCCTGACACACGTCATCAGTCAGGCTTGTGTTCGGGTAGGGCTGAATCTTTAATTGGGGCGGTGATCGTGGTTAACTTACCATCCGCAGATCGCGGGGACCATGCAAGACAGAAGCGCTGATGCTCAATGGCTTTGAAGGGCCAACGGGTAGGAACGCTGGTGCGGCCTCTCCCGTAGCAACTGGGGCCATGGCTATCAAGTCCAGTGCTTGAAGCGTGGGATAAAGGTGGGATATTGATTGACACTGGAGACGTGAAGTCGGTCGATGGCTTGACCAGTTGCCGTTTGGGGCGCTCACAGTAAAGCGGATTGGCTGGTGGGGAGCGCAGAAACGTGGGAGTTGACGAGCGCGTGGGGGTAAGCTCCAGGATAGTTCGTGGAGGTGCTTCAAGTGCCAAGTGCTTTAACCAGGCAGATATTAAGAAAACCTGGAAGTGAACATGAAACTGGTGAATCGAGCCCTCCTGGTACAGTGATGGAACTAGTTTGGGCAGGTAAGAGCTTTTTAGATATAGATGAAGGGGACCAGAGAAGATGGGTTCCCACCCTTTAAGTACCTACCTAGGTAGATAACACTCTCACTCTCCCCAGCTCCCTGCGGAAGTTTGGGCAGAGGAGTCCGGATCAAGAGCAATAGGAAGGAAGGGCGTGTGCTATCGTCAAGTTACCCAGTGCCAAGCGGGTAGGTGATCAGAGGCGTCTGAAACGACAGGAAAAGGCCCAGTCAGGGATCATTAAGCTATCGGAGGGAAACCAAGACCTACCGTAAAGTGTTGTCATATAGCAAACTAGCTGCAGGACTTACATACAGTAGCATGATGGTGAATGCATACCGGCGGAGGGGCGGTCTTGTCGCTGGGGTCCTGACGAGCCAGATGTGTGCCGTGTGTCATGTGCGTGGACCAGGGTCAGGCAAAGAGAATGGAATTGGTGGATGTCTTGCGGTCGAGGTTCTCTTAGAGCGGGCGTCCGTCTCGCATGCAGATATGGGGCGTCACTGAGGACTTGATGCTTGTTCGTGGGGCACGCTACCAAGGGTCTTTTAGCGGCATTGACTTCCCAAGCTCCCAGGAGTAGTTGGTCGACGTACATATCGCGGCGAGTTGTATTTTTCTGCTCCTCTTCTGTGTCTGTCTGCTTCAACAGACAGCATGCCCGCAATGCTACTGCACTGGATGATGAGGTGTGCTACCAAAAGCTGTACCACAATTTGATAATGCCGAGATCTTGATGATGACGGCCGCGACTGGTGCCCGCTCTAAAGAGGAAACAAGATCGTCAATTGTGACGACGAGCATGCCTTCGATACTGTCGCATATCTCTGCAACGGAAGACGGCCAGGTGTACCGGGGACCATGTAAGTTGCAATCCTGAGCCATGCACAGATAGGAGTATGTTATAGCGCTTAGTCTGCCCGATATCGCGGTGAGTGAGATTGGTACTGTACAAACAATGCTATGACAACTGAACCGTCGTTGTCGGCCATGTTGTGTAGGGGCGACACTTGAATTGTCCTTCTTGAGCTCGAATTCGGGGTCATCAACATAGTATGTGCATGGTTGAGAGGGTCGGGTGCCGGGATTGATCATAATTTTGAATGATGGTAGTAGGATTTGGTCTTTACAAAGGAATGAATTACTGATAAGGCTTGTTCTCAACAGTTGAGCCTCATTTGGGTTTCTTTACCTTCCCCGTGGTGTAGCTCATCAATCAGGTATCTGATATAGGTATTTAGCGCGCTGTTCCGATGGGATAGCGGATGCAGGAAGTGCAAGAAGCTCACAAGAAGACCCAAAAGAATCTGGGGAAATCACATCCATGGATCCCGATACCGATTATCATGGAGGTGCTTGCCTCCATCAAGGAAGCTCTTTCCATAAGCAATGGGTATGCCTAACCTTCCAGGTACTTGCCTTCGCATTCACCAATCGGAGACGTACCCATAGGTTCTATTTAACAACAACAGGGAAGGCGCATCTCCCATGAATTCCAAGGTTCTCCGTCCGTGCCTGGCAAGATTTTCCCTTGACCGTCTGATACACTTTTGAACCTGCAATGATTGGTATTTCAGTCCTTTGCAGCATTTACCACTCTCTGAGACTGAGTCTTGTAGGTGACATTGTGAGGAAAGATACATGAAACACCCTTAGACCCGTTGTTGTCCTGACAGCTGGAGGCGAGATCAATCATTGTTATCAATTAACACACATTCTCAACTATTCGCTGCCCGCTTATCGCGGTCTGCCCGTCACGCCATTGACTCTTCCACGTCGACAAGGCCCCTGGGAGCACGCGAGAGGATAGCGTCTTTTCATTCGGTCCCTATCAATCTCTGCTATGCGGATACTCTGTACCTTTTACTCACTGATAAATGGCAGGGATCTCTGGAGAGGGTGGACCCCAGACCCTATAGGCAATACGGCAATCCAACCCTAGAACTAACGGGGATGGGATACGAATGCATCCGCCTCCCCTACTCTATCGCTTCCCCACGGCGATCTGTTGTCTCAAGATGAGAGAGAAGTGATCAAGTCCAAATCTGGTGGTGCCCGTTCTACCCAGAACGATGCGGAGAAGCCATATTGACAAGAGTTACCGTAATTGCGCCCAAATCCTGTCAACAAGAACAACCTTGCAAGTTGAGCGCTTGCAGCAACCTTTGTGCTATGTCTGCACCCCCATCGCCTTTCGTTTAGAACATGGCCCATCAACAACCAAGGTTTGATCTTGCTAGCTAGCTCTACACCACTCGGGTGCCAGGAATTATTATCTAATGCAGTCTTTGCCGCAGACTTCAGTTTCGTCCGAACCTGACAGGCTAAGTGCCGTAACCTTGGCTCTCAGTCAGGACGAAATATTCCGCTGTTCCAGGTAGATGTTCGCCGTTCTACAACGGAATTGGCGTGTTTGATTGGTTTGATTGGTTTGGCTATCTCGCCGTAGCTCTGTCGCAGTGTTGGAGGCTTGTAAAGATGCAGACATGACGAGATTCATGCACTTTGGGTTCCACTGCTTCATCCCAAGCCCTAGGTATGGCAGTCGATTCCTGATCAACAATCCTAGTCCAAAGCGGTAAAAGTCCAAGACCCAAACATGCCAAGCCAGTTCGCAATAACTGTCAATCACGGGTAAAGACCTCCAATAACATGGACTCACTAGCTGCGATTCAGGCTCAATGCGAGGTTATCAAGACCCGAGTTGCCGACAACTTCAGAATGGTTATGGTTTACAGACCCAGTTGCCAAGTTAGAGTGCGGCCCCATTGCTTCCGTAATCGACGGCCACGATTTTGGCACCCAAGAAACCAACTCGGCCGTTACAGTCAAATCAATGCTCTCAATCAGATCAGCTGTGGCCCCTCGAAACACATTACATGCGTACTGCCGTATATACACATGGTACATCCATAGAATGACCAGACCGCCACTTGGTACCTTGAACCTACCGGGCAATTTAGCTTACTGTTGATAAGAGTCTCAACAAGAACAAATAAACAATTGATGCTGTCATTGCATTATAAATACTACCTCAAGGCAATATCCATGTCAGCTTCTTCCATGTTATGTAAAATACCGAGATGCATTCAGTGGCTTGCTATTGTTATTGCTACAATATGGGCTAAGCTTGTCTGCATCTTGAAAGATAGGAGGTGTGCCCACTCACGTATGCTTGTGAAAACCTTCGTTGGTCGCGATCTTCTCCTATTAAGGTCGACTTTCAACGACTAGGATTTGGATATGGCTTTTTCAATATGTTTAGACCGAATCTTATTGTAGTTAACGCCCACATAAATTCGGCAGTTAACTAAATATGAATGAAGATGCTTAATTAAGGTAAGTCTAATCTAGCTAGGGAAAAGATGACTATTTATCCTAGTCCTTACATAATATCTCTCAAGGCATCAGCGGTTTGCTCTTGGTGAGTTAGACAGTAGGGCAGCAAGGCAAACAACACACACAAACACAAACATAGGTATAGGCAAGCCTAACCAACAAGTTACACGATAATCTCGAGCAGCCGTAGGTTGTGTACGACAGTTACATGCATAGTGTGTTATCCTGCGGCTTGGCATCGGTGAGCATAAACTTTAGATATCCTCAGACCGATCTCATATTGCGAAAACAATATCCAATGAGTTCAAATTCCTTTATCTTTCTAGGGCCTCTAGAAACCAGTGCAACAACTCACTTGAAATCATGAAACGTATCTCTGCGTTACCGTTTTCGACGACGGACATAACTATGACGATTGATCAAGCCCTGTCCTGATAACTCAATACCTACTTAACATCGCATCATCCTTATTCGGGTACTGAAAGCCACATGCTTTCTCTACCAATCCTTTCACACCGCTTATCACTTCGAAGATCGGACGGTAGATATTAAATGATAGGTGACAGTTTTGTGTTGTACCAAAAAGTAGTGTTATTGTCACAGTCGAGGCTGCTGATTGATGTGTACGGTTTACGAAGACACACCACGGTGTTCAATGCAAGTTATGAGGCCTTACACATACAGAAGAGGAGACCACCAGAGGTAAAGATAACATACAGTTTTAAATGACACCAGGCTCGGAGCGATGCTATCAAAAAGAGAAAAGAGGAGGGAATCTGCTGCAGGACCTTCGTTGATCACCCATAAGCGTCATGGCAAAGCAACTTAGAAAGTGCTGGCAGCCAGTCGACTCGCAGCATTTCTGGCGTCCACACGATCCTCGTCTTCCTCCTCACTGACACCCTTGAGGCCTGTACGACCGGCGGCCTGGCGTCCTTGAGCTGTCTCGGTATTCTCTTCACTCTCGCCCTCCTCTGATACCTTACTGATAAGGCTGCCTGACACGCTGCGACCAGTTGCGTCTGAACGGCGAGGAACACCACTCCAAGAGTCGCCCTTGGGGCCTTGGCTAGCTGCGAGACTCGAGCGGCGTACGGTTGGGTGGGATTCGCGACCAAGTCGGCTCAGACCACCTGAAGCGTCAATTGATCTAATGTCTGGGCGGACTGTCTCCAGCAGAGCCAATGTCCGCCTTTCGGCCTCGATTTCGCGAAGCACATACTCCCTGATGCTCAAACGAAGATCGGCAGAGGTTCTCGAGAACCATTTTCGTCTTTCTTGAACCAGATTCTGGGTCACGCGATTGGTTTTGTTATACAACCAAGTCTCGTGCTGGCGAGCATCGTCCAATGCTGTGATGGCCTCATCTACCTTCTCGCGACGCACACTCGAGCTGGCCTTGAGGCGATCGGCTGCATTTAGCTTACTGCGCGTGGCTTCCTGTGCTTGCAGGAATTCACGAATTAGAATTTGGCGGTTGGTAAGTGATTCCTTGACAATAAAAGCGTCCTGGGAATGGTATTGGAACGGGTCGCCAATAGTCGTGGCCTCTGCTGTTGCTTGGGCAGCATGGTAGTCACCAACGGTCTGAACGACTTTACCAAGCTTTCGGTAGGCGTTGGCCAGACCAGGATGGAGCTCTTGGACATGCATACTTGCAAGTTTAGAACCATAATCGGCTTCAGAAAGGCCAAGACCTGGGGGGCGTTCAGTATTCTGTAGTCTTACGGCACAACAAAAACTCACCTCTTCGAGCTTTGACCAGCTTATCAACCTTGTGGCCGGCATCCATGCTGCCCAGATAGAAAAGCTTAACAGTTGGTCGCGCATCCGCGAGCTCAGGAGTGTCATCGGGAGGTGGAGCAAACTGCTTCAAGATTTTTCTGCGCACGCCTGTCGCGGGCTGTTTCTTTTTGACCATAGGGCTGTAGCCAAAATCGCTTTCCACAAATAGCACCATCTCGTCGTCTCGCATCAAGACCTCGTTACTGCAAACGTAATTCAACCATCGCTGCATCAAGGCCTTGACGCGAATCTCATCCTCATCTGTGCCGGCTCCGGCAGAGGTCAGAGGCGGAGGAACTGCAGGAACAAAGACCTCTGGGTTTGCAGATATCAGATGATCCGCAAGCTTGACAAACTCGGAGTGCAGACGGCGGACATCGCGGAATTGAGTCGTACGAAAGCGGGGAATATTTGTCTACAACCGTCAGTTCATGCGGGGAGAAGAGGATCTGAAAATAGTCATACGTGAACATCAAACCGCAAAATAGGGTCCTTCTTGCCAGTACGCTCAAGTCCAGTGATCTTGGCCTGGAGTCTGTACTGAGGTCCAGTTGGTTTTTGCGGAGGCTGCTCATGTTCAGGCTGCGAAGCTGGTGGGCCAGCCTGGTCGTATTGATGGCCCTGTACCGTAGCTCGTTCTGCGTCCTCGGCTGATGGTTCAGCGGCTGTGGACTGCGACTGCGCCTCTGAAGGGTTCAGCGTCCCCGAAGCCTCAGTGTCATCTTCAGTGCCAGATGCCGTGGTCGCAGTACCCGGACGAGGGAACTCTTCAGTCTGAGGCGTAGACTGTTCTTGGGATAGACCGTTCGAAGATTGTGTGTTGAAGCGGAAGGGAGGAGGAGGATTATCAGCCGAGACGGGATTAAAGGCAGCAATATTGTTTCGCGATGGAGACGACACAGGGGAGTTACCCCAGGGCGAATCGCCGGCGGGATCCTCAGCGTCGTGGATCGTGGAGCTGTAGTCCATCGCGAATAAAGTATTGGCAATGGAGAATGGCGATTATATTGGCTGAAGAATTGCTGATGGGGGAGAGAAGCTGAAGGAATGACGTTGCGTTATGTTGCGCGCACCCAGATCCAAGCCCAAGTCGGCGGTCGGCAGGGACGGACGGGGGAGACGGGGGTGGAGTAACTTAAGGTAATCGAATTGAGCCAGGCCACCTTTGCGGAGGTTCAGGGAGCTTAGACCTTAGACCCAGCCCAGAGCAATGGTTATCTTATCAGCTTTCTTTAGGTTAGTGAGGGGCTTACAGAAAATGTTTGGCTCGACATCACTGAAGGAATTTGAGATTTGCCAGTCAACTTGCCCTGCTACCTTAGGTACTTTAGTTGACAGCTTTTGCGCCAACTCCAAGCAACAACTCCAACCACCAAAGACTTGTCTCAATTCTTGAATCAATACCGAAACTCAATACAAATTTCAAAAATGGGCAAAAAGCGCGCGCGCGAAGAAGCCAAGGATGTCCCGCCTGCGGACGTCGACAAGATGGACGAGGATGGCTCCGATGGTGAGGTAGGCAAATCTTGGCAAAACCATGCTGGTGCCCTTCTGACCATCGCATAGGATTTCGATATGGTCGACGTCGATTTTGAGTGGTTCAACTTTGACCCCGAGGTTGACTTCCATGGAACCAAAACCCTTTTGCGACAGCTATTCGATGTTGATGCGAATCTTTTCAACATGTCTGCCCTCGCCGATCTTGTTCTCTCGCAACCCACAATTGGCTCGACTATCAAGGTTGACGGCAAAGCCAACGACGCCTACGCGATACTCACCGTCCTCAACACAGCTGTTCACCAAGACAAGGAGCCTATGAACGATATCATCAAGTACCTTGTGGAGAAGGCGCAAACCAGTTCGTCTCTGGCACCCATTGCAGATGTACTCGGCAGTGGGAAGCATGTAGGAGTCGTGTTCTCTGAACGACTCATCAACATGCCCTCTGAGCTGGCGCCACCGCTCTACTCAATGCTTGTCGATGAGGTTGAGGCCGCCGTGGAGGATAAGGAGCCTTACGATTTCTCCCACTACTTGATCCTATCCAAGACGTATCAGGAGATGGAGTCCAAACTGGATGTCGAGAACCAGAAGCGCAAGAAAGCCAAGGAGGAAGCCGGCATGTACTATTTCCACATGGAGGATGAGGTGCTGCACAAACATGCGATCGCACACGGAAACTTCAACTACACAAAAGAGGACGAGTTGGCGGCAGACAGCAAGCGGGCATTCCAAGAGATGGGCGTCAAGGCGCACGGGCACATGATTCTCATTGAGGCAAACAAGTTCCCCGGGGCAGTAAAGGCTGTTAATGAATATCTGAGTGCTGCGCAATAAAAGAACCTTAGGCATACGATTCTAGCCTCTGCATTAAGTATTCAACCTCCACTTCCTTGGTCAACGGGATAACAAAGTCCTTGTACATTGAAACAACGGCATCAACGTTGATCTTTGCCGCTCCTTCTGTTCCGTCTGGGATAGAGGGGTCCTTTCCATAAGTCAAAGCCTTGAGTCGTAGTCGCTCGAGAACCTGTTTCTCAACAGCAGAATTGGTGATGGACTCTGCGATACCTTCTCGGTCCTCTGCCTTGATAAGACGTATGTATTTCTCTTGCTCAGAGCGGAACTTGGACTCGGCGACAAATTTGCCGAAATGGATACGTCGTGAGAGGGCTTGTAGACAAGCAATATCGCAAGTCGCAGTTGAACCGTAGTTTTCCTCAGACTCGCCCCGCTCCTCGCGGCCGAAGTCGGGGCACACAGCGGGAAGGAACTTTTCTGTATAGAACTGCTTGATCTTGTCGTTCACGTTGACGTCGTTTTCGTGCAGGATCCTGGGGTAGTTGAGAGGCTTAAGAATTGGCTTTTGCAGAGCATCTGGGAAGAAAGGGTATTCGTCGGGAGATTCGAAACGGCGGATCAGAGATTGCAGCTTTTCTTGTTCGCGAAAGTACCAGTCGAGAAAGCTCAGGTTCGCCTCTGGCAGCTCGACAGCTCCAGGGACGTAAATCGTCTATTGAAGGGCCGGTCAATCACCTATTACGCACTTTGTAGCCTATGATTATGTTCGGCTGGACCGGGGTTTGTATGAGGGGTCTCATATCCCACTTACACTATTCAATGCGAACTGGACTCTTTCAATCAAATGGAATGTGATTGTGTCCTCAAGTCGACTTCTACTGTCAGTCCTGATCTCTTTTGAACCCAAAGAATAAAGCTTATGTGGAATTGGGTAACTCGTACATGAGCTGGAACCGGATTCTAGCAAGATCCAGGGCGTGTGCGGCATCGGCCATGTTGATAACGGTATCCATGTTGATTAGGTATGATAATAGAGGGTGATTGCGCAGAATTGTTTCTTGGCTCGGACAGGTAGTGTAAACCTGAATAGTTAGATATATCCAGGGCTGATCAGAAACGACAATGTCCAAGTTTGATACTTGGCCAAATCGAGATGAGATGAGATTATCAATGTATGAGTCGTATTAAAACCCAATTGACTCAAAAGGTTAGTTGAAGCGGGTACGGAAAGCCCAGTTGTACGGGCACTGAAGATTTCCTGCCGTCTGGGCTACCGACCTTTACTTGCCCGGGCTATCTGCCTACCTAGGCATGGTTGGCAGACCGAGACGGAGCCCAGGGCAAGAGCGGATCGGGAACTACCTGGAGCCGGCACTTCCCTACGATTACCATCTTTTCGCGAACCTGTGCGAAAAATTATAGTGGACCTCCCTTACTATATTAGAATCCATGATGGGCGGGCATGGAGGGGTAACCTTTCTCGGGCTGGGAAGAGCTCAGGGAGGAAGGAGGTCTTGGATGTCACCAGCCAGCATAAAGCCGCACTTGATCTAATCTAATTGAAGAGCCTCGACTGGCTCAGACAACCTGGAAGCAACCTAGGCAAACCAAGGTAGCAATCTACTAAGCTGCACGCCACCAGACCGTGTTCAGAGATCGTTCCAGCAGTTCCAGCGCTGTGGCAGAGCTGTCGCAGTAACCAATTACAGCGGGATTTCCATTTGTTTCTGCCCACATTAGCGTCTCGGGTCAGAAGCCTCCCAAGCCCAAGTCCAAGCCCGTGGTCGGGTCTTTTTGCCCTCCACCTCTAACTATAACCAAGGTTATCCCGGCGCGCGTCATGATAAACTCCTCGTGAGCGGCCAATTCTTTTGTTCTTTCTTCCCCCCGAAGCCTCAAGCGTCATTGTTTCAATTCAACGCAATCGCTTCAAGGCCCTCTGATTCTCTTACGCTTCTGCATCTCCGGCAGGAGCTTGGCCATGGCGAACCAAGAGACTCACTATGGCTTCGACGAAGGCGGAGATGACGACCAGTCCATCGTGTCGGTGTGTAGATACTCGAAAATCCATTGTCCCATATGGACCGCAAATCGCTAACCTCAATCTTTCTTGGGTAGACGCGCGGACTCGAGGCTTTCAGTCGAAAGGTTACCACTACAGCTACTCATCTGATCGGCCCTAATGCTGAAGCCACGGCTCATCACTACCAAGCCGCCATGGCCGAGGTTCACAAGCAAATGAAGCGGCCGACCGTTCAGCGAAGCATGTTCGCGATGGCGAGAACGACCCCCACCGACCTCATGCGCTCCAGGCTCTCGACGCACGAAATTCAGCATCGCGCCTTGACGTACTTGCCCGATGAGCTCCTCGCCAACATTCCTGAACACGAGAACCCTTACTCGTTATTTCAGGGCTTCCAGGCCAGTTTTCCAGAGCTGACCGACGAAGGCAAGAAGTTCCAACGACGGGTGTCTCGGGGTCGCAAAATGCTGGAGGATTCAGAGGGGACGCCAGGAAGCCCTAAAAAGCTGACGCAGTTGAAAAAAGAGAAGGCCGCGATGATGCATGAATTTGGGTTGTTGGGCACTCGTAAGAGTATGGCGAGTTATGAGATTCGAGAAATCGATAACAAAATCGCCAACCTCCACGGCATGCGCAGAATCATCTTGGACAGGCTAGCGGGATTGGAGCAGGATGAAGCCATGCTGGAGCATGACAGTATGTTCTGTGCCAAATATGTCTCGAGAGCTCTACTAACTTGACAAGTCTCCGAGATGGAAATTCGAGTTGACGAGGCCCAAGCACTGGTTGATGAGGCCGAGGAGATCGCACGAAACACACGGACTCAGGACGAGCAAGATCTAGTTGGTGACGCCGATGATCACGATCAAGAATTCATGTCTCAGTCTGTGTACGAAAAGATCCCCGCATCGGAAGCAAGCAGCACACCCCGAAAGACGAAAAAGGTTCATCGCAAGAAGTCAATGCCCATACTTCATGAGCATTTCGAGCCCGGTACCGCTATTCGCGAACTCCGAGCACACAAGGACACGATTACGGCTATTGATTTTGACGCTCCGTTTGGCACTATGGTTACCGCTGCTCTCGATGATACAGTTCGAGTTTGGGACCTTAATGCTGGTAGATGTATGGGTTATATGGAAGGTCACACTGCATCGGTACGTGCGTTGCAAGTTGAGGATAACATCCTTGCAACCGGCTCTGTGGACGCGACCATCCGACTTTGGGATCTCAGTAAAGCGCACTATGACCCTCATGGTGGTCTTGGAAAAGATGATGATGAGGATGCCATTGCGTTTGGAACGGATAACCACCTTGAACCCCCACCGGGCAGTATGGCCGATTGCCCTCTATACACATTGGAATCTCATGTTGATGAAATCACGGCTCTTCACTTCAGAGGTGATGTCATGGTTTCCGGTTCTGCAGATAAGACGATTCGCCATTGGGATCTTGAAAAGGGCCGTTGCGTGCAAACATTAGATGTTATGTGGGCGGCGGCAGCGAGTATGACAACGACAGACAGCACATGGCGACCTACCGGACGATCTCAAAGTAGCTCTGCCGACTTTGTTGGCGCTTTGCAGGTCTTTGAGACCGCCCTTGCGTGCGGTACCGCAGACGGCATGGTGCGTCTGTGGGATCTTCGAAGCGGACAGGTCCATCGCAGCCTGGTCGGTCATACCGGTGCAGTAACATGCCTTCAATTCGATGACGTGCATCTGGTGACAGGAAGTGTGGACAGAAGCATCAGAGTAAGTGACCGCCATGTTGAAACTTGAAGTAGACTTGACCTAACATCAGTAGATTTGGGATCTTCGAACAGGATCTATTTACGACGCATATGCATACGACAACCCCATCACAGATATGATGTTTGATGCCCGACGAATCGTCAGCGCAGCGGGCGAGGACGTAGTCAAGGTGTACGATAAGGTCGAAGGACGACAATGGGAATGCGGCGCTGGCATCACCGCAGCCGAAGAGGGCAAGACTCCAGCTATCGTGGAGCGTGTACGTGTTAGAGATGGGTATCTTGTTGAAGGCAGACGAGACGGTATCGTTGGTGTGTGGACAAGCTAAGATATATCGTGTGTAATCTGTAAAATAATGAAATCCGCTCATGACGATTTGTACCATGAGAAGCTCTTGAGTTGCTGAAGTGCAGTTCCTGAAATGCACACTGGTTGTGTTAAAGTTGGGCAAAGCTGGACTGATGTTGTCCGTGCTTTGGGTAAGGAATACCCAATCCTATTGGTTACACGTGAAGTTCTTCATATACTATCATTCGGTTAGGTCTGTGGATTATGGCTTACATCTTCAAGAGCATCATGACTCTACTTCCATACTAAACATATACGACAGTCAGAATCAAGTCACAATCACAACTATCTCAGACACAAGCATATGAGGGATTTATCATTCGCTCACCAAAGCTTCCGGTCCGAACATGGCGTCGGCAGAATATGAACCAGTTCTTGTCAAATACCTCGAGAAAGCACAAACACTGATCGCGAATGCGAAGACCAAGCACACCCGAGATTCAAAGGTTGGAGGCATACACGACGAGACCGGTGAAGACACTATAGAAGACACTCCAGGGGATGGGGAAGATGAAGCGTCAGAAAACGACAACCTTGACCATACGGCAAATGCCATGACACAACTCCTCGCCAGGCAGGCCCACACAATTATCGCTGTTCATAAACAACTGATCTCGAATGACCATTCACTTAGAATTGATGAGGGACTACTTCAAAAAAGGATAGCAGACTTGATATCTATATCGTCATCCAAATTCTACGCCTACCGCTACGATATTCTCCCTGTCATATGGCGTCAGATATATACCGACGCTTGCATACTTAACTCGTTTCAGGTCTTCCTAGGCTCTCTTACCGTTGATAAATACCTCTCGGAAACGGCCTTGGATACGATTGTTGAGAAGCTCGATAGGGCGCTTATCACGGCTGGAGGTGGAGGACAACAAGGATGGATCGAAGAGACATTGAGGTTGCTCGAGGAGGCCTCGTCAGCGAGCGAAGAGAGCGACAGGCCAGCGAAACGCCAGAGGTGTGAGGGATTACCTCAACGGAGTTTTTCGAGTTACGAACCCCATGGTCGCCCAACTCTCTCGCCCAAGAGGGAGTGTTCGCGGTACTCGGGCTGGACAATGCTACAATTTGAAGATTATATGAACAGCAACGAGGGTGAGCCTCGCCCAGTTGTCTTCACAGATCTGACACAAGGCTGGCCTGCTCTCACAGACCGGCCATGGAAAATCCCTGATTATCTCCTCTCAAAAACTTTCGGGGGTAGACGTCTGGTACCAGTCGAGCTTGGAAGAAGCTACGTCGACGATGGTTGGGGACAAGAGTTGATATCCTTTCGCGAATTCCTTAGCTGTTATGTCGAACAAGATTATTCTGTTACGAACAAAACTGGCTATCTCGCTCAACATAACCTCTTCCAGCAAATTCCCTCTCTACGCAACGATATCTGCATTCCGGACTTCTGTTGGGTTGATGTCCCACCCCATCCCACAACCCCATCTCTGAACCAACCACCCGTCGACGTGCCCCAGCTCAACGCTTGGTTTGGTCCAGCCCGCACCATTACACCTCTTCATACGGATGCCTATCATAACTTGCTCTGTCAGGTTGTTGGCACAAAGTACGTCCGTCTTTACCCCCCACGTGCCACACCTGCTATGCGACCCAGAGCACCTGAGCACGGTGTCGATATGAGTAATACGAGTGAGCTGGACTTGGGTGTACTGGAAGGGTGGGATGAGAAGCCTAATGATATGGACGAGGGGGATATAGCATCCATCAAGGGTGAACTTGAAGGTGTTGAGTATTGGGAGTGTACACTAGAGCCGGGAGACACACTGGTGATTCCGATCGGTTGGTGGCACTACGTGAGGAGTTTAAGTGTGAGCTTCAGTGTAAGTTTTTGGTGGAACTCATGAGCTTCCCCCAGAGTCCAGCGCTACAAACATATGTTTGCTTGAATGGTCATAGCAGCACTTACACAACTGCGTGTTAACAGCACCAGTCGTTCCAATGTTTTTGTTTCACTGCCTGTGCTTATATAAAAGGTCATCTCGATAAGGAGTGCCTGAAATGGTTGCATAAAGAATGTAAAGTCAGTATATGGTCACTTCTCTAACCAGCTGTCGACGCATCATCTACGCTTTCACCGGTCCCTTGAGCCTCTCTCCGAGCTTTTGCTCCTGCTTTCAACGTCTCCCACTTTTCCCGATACTTATCCAAAACTTTTTGCATCTTACGATTGTCCTTCTCCAGACGTTCTATCTGTTTCATGGCCGCGGCGAGCTGTTCTTCCGTCTCCTGATTCTTGCGTCGCAAGGTTTCATCTGCTGCCTTACCGGGATGTGGAGAGGCAGAGGGGGATCCAGGGCGCATAAGACGGTAACTTTCAGCAAGAGCCATGGCAGAAGTCTGAGCGCTAGCTTCAAAGGCGTGGAGGCGTTTGGTCAGCTTATCGAGTGTATCCTTAAGTGATTTGTTTTCAGTATATAATTCCTCGATAGTGTTGTTCAATTCTTTGTCAGTGCTAGCACGGCCGATGCGACGTTTGGCTCCAGGAGATAGTGTGGGTGCCTCTCGGGCGTCAACAAAATCGTCATCGTCTTCATCTGGGACGTCAAGAAGATCGCTGTGAGACGACGTCCCAAGGCGTCTCCTCTCCTTCTCGGCAAAACTCAAGATATTTGCGTAAGACATGGTGTGGCCGGTACTGGGTACGACATAGAAAGAATCGGTCGGCCCATGTCCCTCTCTAGCCAAGGTCTTCAAGGTTGCCTGGGAGTAGATCTTGGTGATGTCTGGTTCTGGTATTTTGGACGGGGATGCCTTAAGGTGACTACGCTTAGGTGACATTTCTGGAGAGTCTTGGGGTTCAGAAAGGGAGGATTCCTCTTGAATCAGCGGCAGTCCAGCAAAGGCCAAGGGTGCCGAAATCTTGTTCATGATACTTCCAAAAGCGTTGTAAAATCGAGTATATCCGCCGTCATCACTGGATGCCACGGAAGATGCGATATCGGACCGTGGGGAAGATGAGCTCTTGCCATGGCTATCGGAACGTGTAGTTGAGGGAACAGGAGGGACCCATGTTGGTTTACCGGGCCGGTGCTCGATGATATTTTGCATCTTGGCCTTTGTTCCGCGAGGATGAGTTGCCGCGTCTAGATTGCCTGGGGCTTGGTCGTTGCTAACGCTGGGCGTAAGAGGCTGTCCTCGGTACTTTGACGGGATGCCACGGGCATTAGCCAGGTTACTAGCAATAGACGAAGACATCTCGCGGTGAGCATATCGCCTCTGAGTAGGAGGTGCTAGCTTCTTGGATGCCGGAGAGTCATTCTTGTTTTCTTTCTTGCCGTGCGCATCTTGGGAGGGAGTATTCGCCCTGTCGGACGAATCTTTTTCGCTGACATCGTTGTCGTCGACTTGGGGAGCAGGCACAGTAGGGCGTTTAAGTATGTCTGCAATCTTTCGGTGGTGCTCTTCGAGGAGCTTGAGAGTTCGGAGAGCTTCGATGCTGGAGGTCGACCTGGCGGCGTTGGCAAACTCGCCAGCGGCTTGAGTATGTTCAGTGATTGCGACTGTACTGTCCGATGACTGGTGGGCTACGCCTGCAGCGCGCACATGATCATGAGCTTTCACAAGCGGCGAAGAGTCCATGCTTCCATGAGCGATACTGTCGGCCTGTTTGCAGAAGTTTCCTGTCTAGCGAGAGTCTGTTTGCTGTTTGTACTTGAAAGAGATTCGATATGGATGTGAGTGGAAAGCAGGAAGGTACCTAAGTATCGGTACTGGAACGTGACAAGGTCAAATGTGGGGAGGCACCAGAGCAGTTGATCTTAGTGCGTCGTCAGGAACGCTTTGTCACTTATTGAGAAGTTACCTACCTACCTACCTAGGTACCTAATTAAATATTAGAAATGAGACAACGTGCTAATATTAGAAAGCGGTTTTCCCCGGCAGCTGATAGATGCAGAAATGTTCAAATCATGTCATTCACTTTTGACAAGAGATCCATACCAGTCATTCAGAGGTTATGACCTCAATCAGTAAGCAGATAGATCAATTAAGAATTTGGCGGGGTTAAATGGTCTACAGTGATCGGGAATTTCATGACGACACTGGTCTGGTCTGGTTGTGGAGAAGAGCTTCGAAACATCAAGGCATTTGATTGCATTTCTTGGTAGAGTTGCAGCCTCTAAGTCAGGTATGATATGAATCAAATGTCATCTGAGCTTGGCGCTGTATTGTCCCACAGCACTGCGCTCGGTCTGCAGTACAAAGCTGATACCCTATAGCCTGACTCACGTAAAGAGTGACTCCATAAGGAACTCGTTGTATTCCTATTGCGGTTTCCATCAATGAGCAGAAGTAAGCTTAATATGAAGGTAACGCGGGCACCTCAAGAGCTCGGGCCGACGGTCTATGTACCTAGGGCAGCTTCCAACGTTGGTACATATTGAATGGAGGTCCATGACCAAAAGTTACCGAGTGTCCGTGCAATTTCGACTTATCTTATAAAGGAATTTCTATGAATAGCTTCTACACGAATTTTATACTGGATACCTGACCCTCTCTCTGGCCAGAACCACAACGTAGGTAACTTAGGGGTTCGTTCTCCTTACTGCGCCGCGCAATCTAATCCACATTGTTTGGTGAGAGCTTCAGCAAGGATGACCGATTGTCCCATCAACTAGACCTATCATGATTGGCGCCCTCAGTGTGTAACCCGCAGAGTGGATACAGAAGAGCCCAGGGGTTCTATACGCGGGTTGGTCGGTTAACTTGGAGCTCCCAGTCTGAGCTGAGACCCGGGCAAGTACGTGCTACATTATATCCAGTGTATTGGATTATCTACGAACCGAAATAATGGATGAATTTGTGCTGACAACGATTATTAGACCACCAACGTCAATTATCCCTTTTCCCAGGCAGCCACGGGTAAATACAGTACAGTACAGTACTCACTGAAACCACGCATGCGGTTCAAGTTCCATTGGGTCCCGCCCGCCAGGAATTCCACACAAACTAAATCGAGCACTTGGCTTACCTATCTTGGCGTGGTCCAGGACTCAAGGTCTGGCCCGTCACCATTTGAGCTTAGAACAAACCAACGACGTCAACTCCTCTATCCTTGGCTTGGCTTCTTCGTTCTTCAGTTCAGCCCTGACTTGACTGTAAGACCTCACTGACTCCCGATCTATATCTTTTCACCTTTATCGTCTATCAAAAAAAAATCAGCAATCAGATCGGCATACTCTTCTCGGCATTATTATTTTTCCCTTTCTTGATCTTATTCCTCAACGCCTTCCAATAGCATCATACAACCCTTGTACCACCTCTACTCTGCGGCCACAACATAGCCTCTGTTTTTCAGAACTGCTGCCACAACGAATACATCAACATTTACAAGTGCCCAGACAGTAGTGACCTCGATTGGATTCGCCCTAGGACGCTCATACCCGTCGGCGCGCGGCGACTGCGACTGCGACTGCGATTGCGATTGCGACGATGTCAACGACCTTGGATAACAGCAGCAATACAGGGCTGAACAAACTGCTCCCCAAGTCAATATCCTCCAAGCGACTCCGAAGAAAGCAAGACCGGGAAGCGTCAGGACTTTCGTATGACGATGCTGGTGTTTTTGCCCATTCACAATCCAGTCGCGAAACTCTAGAAAGCGACGGCACTCGCTCTGGGCATATTGCAGGCGACGAGGACGAGAATACAAGCCAAAGCCATCAGTCCTTCGAATCTGACGGGAACGAATCGTGAGTTTTTAAACTTTCCTATCTCTCTCTCTTTGGTCTTAGCCTCTTATCCGGCCTCCCTCCTGTCGTCATGGCCTTGGATCCGCATGGCAATGATTACCCAGATCCGGAATGTTTTGTCTGCATTGTTGCGCAGGAACTGTTGCGAGGCTGACCCCTCGGTTGGCGTTCTGCGACATCCATGCTTAATTAAGATGACACCAAAAGGAGAAACAGATGAATCAAGGTATCGCACTAAAAGGATGGAAGATCAAAGAGAGCTCCACCCAGCGCTCTGATCGTCGCCTGTACTTGCATGCTTCCCCTTGGTCACTTCCATGTTGTTATCTACATCTTCTTCTTTCTTCTTTGGCACTCTTCCTCTCATATTTTGTTCTGTTCTGTTTCGTTTCCTTTTGGTAATCACCGCGCCCAACTGGCTTGGCCTGGTTCATCTGCCGTCTTCCCCGTGTCCACCTCCCTATCAAACTCCACTTATTCATTCTACCGTCTGTGCTCTGTCAATCTGATCAACCTATCTAACTGGAACCATCGTCACTGCTTACAGGTCCAACTCTCGACATCCACCACCTTTTTCAACACATCCTTCCCAAATCGGTCACTTAACTACAAATTCCCCCATTATACAAACAAACTACCATTCCGAATCTCAACCCTCGGTTTCGGATCACGATTCCAATAGCAGTACTTCAAAGTCGTCCACGTTTCCGCCGACACGATCCGATTCGGTCGAATCGAAGGATCTCCGGGTCAGTCGGAGTAAGACGGGCTTGGTCCCCCCCCAAACTTCAGCTCGACGTTCTCCTTCTCCAGCTGGTAGATTGAAGGACATTTTTAAACCCAAAAGGACCTCTGGGAATAGCTCAAGTCCTGAACGTCGACCAGCTAGCGAACCCCAACCACCAGTCGAGACTCGCGACGAGCAACAGCCCACCATATCAGTGGACCCTGAATCTGACCAGAACTTGCCCATCCTCGAGCCACCAGCTACAGCCAAACTTGCTTCACCCGAAAAGCGAGCTAGAGTCCAACCTAAGGTTGACACGAATATCCCCCCCCGAACTCCTCCGAACGGTGACAAGCCTGCACCTGTTATAGTAAATACACCACCCACACCTACCGAGTTCGCCAACACATCCGGCCAGTCGTCCCCTGAACGCAAGTCCTTCTGGGGTAGTCCGACAAGCAATCCAGGCACAAATGGCCGACCTTCCTCGCAAAGCATGAGCGCCAACAGAAGGAGTCGATCCAATTCCGCAAACATAGGCCCCAGCAAACTCTCCCACATTGTCTCCGCCCCATTGACGCCGACCCAAGAAAGTGGTGAACCAACACCTGTTGCAAACCCGAACCCTTCGGGTGGCTTCTTTTCTTCCATGATATCGGCTGCCCAGAACGCTGCAAACACATTTAGCAACACCAGTCTGACCATTGGCGGAAACAAGGGCCGGAGTGTGTCTCAAAACATCCAGGAACAGCCCGAACCCAACAACGCCAAAGACGACGCCGAACCTACTCCCACCACAGATATGGTAGACAAGAAGGAAAGCAATAGAAAGTCCGCTGTGTCGACAATTGGGGCTGGCGAGCTGAGTCTCAGTCAGCTTGGGCTTGCCGAAGCACCCAGCCTTGTCGCATCCCCAGTCAATGCCAGGTTCCCCGATGTATCTGATACCCGGGCTCGATCTGAATCTGCTCCCGTTGATTCTCCTATCAGCCCTGTAGACTTTATTCCGGAAGAGTCATCGAGCCGACCGCGCTCACTTTATGAGCCCGTGAGTCGTGAACGGACACCTCCCCCCCCTGACTCCGCAAACAAAGAGAACGGCGTTCAACGGACCTCAAGTCTTCGAAGTGCTCTCCGACAGAGTCACAGGAAACGTGGAAGCTCAGTCACCACTGGCACTACCATAGGTGCTGCGATCGCTGCTGCCAATAGTTCGTTAGCGCATCCTAATCTGAGCGCCCCTAAGCTCACAGGGTTTGCCATTGCAAGCAAGAAGCGAAACCGTGACTTCCACGATTTATTCAAGAGTGTTCCAGATGATGACTATCTTATTGAAGACTATAGCTGTGCTTTGCAGCGAGAAATTCTGGCGCACGGGCGTCTTTATGTCTCAGAGGGCCATCTCTGCTTCAGTAGCAACATTTTTGGTTGGACCACAACCCTTGTTATGAGCTTTGACGAGATCGTGTCTGTCGAGAAGCGGAGCACTGCGCTTCTATTCAAGAATGGTCTGATGATTTCAACGCTGCACGCCAAGCACATATTTGCCAGTTTCACCAGTCGCGACGCCACATACGACTTGATTGTCAATATATGGAAACTGGGGCACCCTACTCTTAAGAGCACTCTCAACGGTGTGAGGCTTGAGGGTACCGGTGGCGACAAAACGGAGAAGGTGGATGCCGCCGAGCCTGCTGCAGAGGATGAGGTCCAAGAAGGCTCTGAAACCGATGATGAGAGCGATGAGGAGGAGGAATACTACGACGAGGATATTCATGAAGAGATGCACAATGCCAGCATAGCTGCCGAGACTAACGGAACCGACGCCGACGTTGAGAAGACTGCATCAAGGAAAGCATCAGGAGCAGCGCTCCCCAGCGGACCTATTTCTGAAGAGGCACCGGCCGCAGCTGGAGGCACTACAGACTTTCCGGGCCCAGCCACACATGCGCCCACAGACTGCGGTGATTCGGCATCGCATTATGAAAGAGTGGTTGGCGACGACATTATCCCTGCACCTCTTGGTAAGGTTTATAACCTCATGTTTGGCCCGGCGTCTGTTGCTTTTATGTCAAACTGGCTATCAGGGGAGCAGAAGTGCTTGGAGTTGCAGTTGGACGACAAGAAAGGCTTGACCCTTGACAATCGGACCCGAACTTTTACATATATCAAACCCCTATATGCATCAATTGGACCAAAACAGACTAAGACCATAACTTCAGAGACGTTAGAAGTTCTGGATCTTGAGAAATCGGTCAATCTCTCATGCTCGACTCAAACGCCAGACGTACCGAGCGGGAACGTGTTTGCTGTCAAAACCAAATACTGTCTCTCTTGGGCCGAGAATAACTCCACTAGAGTGCAGATGAACTGTACGATCGAATGGTCTGGCAAGAGTTGGCTCAAAGGTAAATAACATGTATTAACATTTGTTGAAGTAGACACTAACATGTTATAGGTCCAATCGAAAAAGGTGCCACTGATGGTCAAACTACCTATGGCAAGGATCTATTTGCAGCTATCAAGGCGGCAGTATCTTCAAAGCCACAGGGCGTAACGGCACAAGGCCCCGGATCCAAGGGAGGGAAGAAGAAGGGCAAGAAGTCTAAGCTGTCCCAGTCGAATACAGGCGTTGTCGAGGTTAACCCTGCACCCAAACGTCCCGTTCAGAAGAACTGGGGCGTTTTTGAGCCAGTGCGGGGGATTGTGGAGCCTATTGGCGATATAATTCAACCTCTCCTCACTGGCAACGTTATGTATGGGCTCTTGGTAGGCTTGTTAGTTGCCACGTGGTTTGGCTTTGGTTTCACTCCCAGCAGAAATGCTTCTTACAGTCACGAACTTGGGGGCATCTACCGTCCTGATAGGATTGCGGCTTATGAAGAGATGTGGCGACGTGAGGACAGCGAGCTGTGGGATTGGCTGGAAGAGCGAGTCGGTATGGATCACCTTCACAGCGATAACGCTGGTTTGCGCAAGAGAGCTATGGAGCCAAAGACAGTTCAAGAGAACTTGCGCACAACTCGCATGGGTGAGAGGGAAGTGGAAGAGGCAATCCGAGTCACCGAAGAAAAGTTGCGAGTGCTGAAGGGAGTCATGGAGAAGAAGAGCAAACCTAACAAATCGACCAGCGACGGAGTAGGGTCGCAAGAACTATAGAAATTGTTTATATGTACGGATATAGCATGGCCTGACTGGAGCAATCAGCGAGCTCCCTGTTCTTTTGTCAATAACTTTTGTATAAAACCAATGGATTTCAGTGACCAAAAAAGTGCAGTGAGTGAGACGAGCAGGTGGGATTCGTACTGGCCGCATGTTGCACGATATTCTAGGCATAAGCCATTTTTGTTTCTTCGTCGAAGTCCCGGATTGGCACCGGTCACTGGTAAGTAGTCAGCCTCATGCAGCCCACTGCTGTAGCATTCTTGGCTGAGATTAAACAAGGACTGTGATGTTCCTGCATATTCTGAGTTGGTATGAAGGTAGGTCTTGTTGATTGGGGTACAATCATCATTCAGATTTGCGACGGTTGGCGATTCCAGGGGGGAGCGAACATTGAAGTCACCTATACCTAAGACGATGTGACTACACGGGTAGCCAATACGATCCTACCCTGTAGAACCGTGTATGGATAGACGGTGCGCTTGCAAAGTACTGTAGTGTACAACGATAAGCAGAAGTACCTTGACAACTTAGGTGTTTTTATTGCAGGAAGTGTACTCCTATGCAGCAAATCAGCTGATTCAGAAAGGCAAAGTACCTCCTCCGTAGGTATTGTCTGATTCAGTACGTGTTTCGAGGAGATAGTCTAAGACATTTCGGTGTGACGCAACTTAACTCAGCCCAGCTTAACTAGGTACCTAATAACAGCGAATCTTCAAGTACCTATCTTGGATAAATCTAGATACTTCAATGTATCAAATATTGATCACAGAACAGGATCAACTCAATGAGAATCGAGGAGAGAGCCTGCTAGGTACTGCTGGCGTCATAGTAAGGAAAGAAGCCAGGTAGGTACTACCTAAGTTGCCTTCCCCATTACCTCTTACCTACCTACCTGGGTATCTTACTCGTTCTTACATGGGGGCAGGAGGTAGCCAGGTACTGATTGCCTTGTTGGGTGGGGGCCAAAGCTGAGTCCGCCTCGCTGCCTACCATTTCATCCCTCTCCTAAACCACTCGGACCAACCGACAGGGATAACAGTCCCATCATGGAATGGTGCTACACTTCCATTCTGAGTGAGCTGTGCGAGGCTGATTCTTGATCCAGTGAATTCTTACTGTACCTTCTCATCTCAATGGACGGGTGAAGGTGGTTCCTGATGTTCCCAGAGATTGATTCGTTTGAATCAAATCAGTATAGCCTCTGAACAGAGCCTCTACTGCAAAACATATCAGCTCCACCGGTATATCATTCGCAGACTTTACAGTACAATTGACTCAAGCTGTTGTTGGAGTGCAGTAACCCCGGCTCCAAGTCCCACCAATATTGACTGCATCGCCTTCTTGACGCTAGAGGTGACTTATTGCTTGCATTGGATGGATTTCACCTCCACATCACGTCCCATCCGAGCCGCAAGCTCCCAAGTTCCAAGCTCCCAGCTCCAGTCCTAGTCCTAGCCCAGGTCTCGAGTCCTACACACCCTCCTGTGGGCTTATTCGCTCTAGGACAGCATCACCACGAGCTGCCTCCCAGCCTTTGATTCATTTCTCAGTGGGAAATACAAACGAACTGAGAAAGAAAAAAGACATTACAGCCATGTGTGGTGTATGGCATCTAATCTTCTTGGGTTGCTTCATTTGTTGTCTGATCTGATCCCGTCATTTCATATCATTACCCCCACTAGAGCGCTTGCTTGACTCCATTCATGTTGACTTGAAGCAAGCAAAACAGTGCAGCGAAATACCATCATCCTACTACCCCATTGGTAGAATCTGAGGTATCTTGAGGAAGTTATCGGATTTTATTTTCTGTTCTTACTTTTCGAACCCCAAAATGGATTCAAAAACCCATCCGTCACTGGATGGTATGAATCCTGGTCCAGGATCCTCAGCCCTACGACGACTTACTCGAAGCCCCGGTCATCGAATAAGTCTGAGGCGATTCAGTATCGAATCTTCCTCCTCTTCTGCTTCATCTGTCGTATCCTACGATAGTGAAGCATCATCAAGTTGTGTGTAAGAGATCAACTTTCCTCTCACCATTTCGTCAAGTCACCTCCGGCTCATTGACAAACAGGACTCGCGACACCTCGAGTGACGACTGCGCTCTTCATAGATTCATCGTCTGGGCTGCCGTCAAGCGAAATGCATGCGATAAACTGACACCCCAGGAGAAGCTGGAGTGCCCCATGTTGCGATGCCGCAAACGATTTGCCAACCACGAACTCATGCTCCAACATCTATACTCATGTAGTTGGCTCTCCACGAGTGAGTATTGGTGCTACGACTGCGGAAAATCCGAACGCTTCAACGACTCCAAATGTAAACGGTGCCTAGGACATCCTTCAAGAAGGAGGAAGATACTGTCCATGGCGAAAAGCTTCTTCAATTCCCTGGGCCACAAATCAAAGCACTCGACCTTACAGGAGTTCGATCTTGACCTCGACCTCGACTTCAACCTCAGCGATACTGAGGCACCACCCAGCTATGACCTAGCTGTGGTTCCGGATGAACTTGAACTTCCATCGAACGAGATCCACGAAATTGGGTCTAGTGGTCTAGCTCTGCATCCTATAATAGAGGACGAGCAGGAAAACGAGGCAGAAGCCGATCCGGCCCCCATGCCTACCCCCTACATGTCATCGTTGCCTGCCCATAATCAGGCTCTGCCTAATCACCCCGCAGAGCTCGAATCAGATGCAGCTCCTGAAGAGTCTCTTGATTTCATAGTACCTCCAGGCACTATCCATCCTGTAAGCCTAATCGACACTGGCTGTAATGCGGCTTTGGCAAGGCCTGCCCTTCAACTTCATACAACAGGCCTGGAAGAGTATCGGCGAGAACAAAAGAGGCGGAGCAAGGGCCAAGTGGCACCCAGCACCTCGGTTCGCTCGACAGCCAGTACAAACTCGACTTTAAGCACAAACACTACAGACACTACCTTTAGCAAAGAAAGCTACAACATTTCTCCCATCTCAACCTACTCCGATCAATGGGCAAGTGTCCCAGTGTTCGATTCAGACTTCAATTCGTCTGAGAATGGCTTTGAAAGCCCAGGAGGCCTCCTCAAGACGAACTCGTTCGCCATATCTCACAAGGCACCCGCGGCCAAGGGCTGGGGGTCGTTAGACGAAAAGGCAGACTTGTCCTATGACTCCCACCCGCACGATTTCCCCACAGACTTTCCAGTATTAGGTGCCTTACCTTCTGGCAATACCTTACATGGCCCTCTCGCTCTTGACCAGCCCATCTTTACTCTGAATGACCCTTCACTTCCCACCGACTACGATCTCGAGTCAAACCTTGCCCTTACCAACAACAATGCGGTTATGCCATCATCAATGACTTCCACTCTGCCACATCCAACGGCCAGCTCATACAACGCTCGATCTCTGATTGGCACAATATGGAGTACTCTTAGGCTGCATATTGCCGACTCAATGAGTAAACTCAACCACGTTACAAAGAATCCTCTTATCACACAACTCAAAAGCTTGACCAGCGAGACGGTAGCTGTGAAAGGTCTTGATACCCTCGTCGGTATTATCGAAGGGCGCCAGCCCAGTGTTCTTTTGGACACTCTCTGCTTCGTTCACATGGGATATTGTTTCTCTTTCATCATTCATGAACACGATACTTCCAACCGATCAGCGGAACTCTTTGGTCAAGCAATGTCATACAGCTCTTTGTTCTCGCGAGAAGATCGTCAATTGTATATACAAATCGTCAAAGCTATCTGGAAGCCCGCCAATATGACTGATGCTAGTGTTGTCAGTATTTTACGAGCCAAGGCGTCCGCTTCGGTATCCCGGTCGCCGAGTATCAAAGGAAAAGAACATGGATCCGCAGCTACTCACAATTATGATACAGACTCACTAGTGTCAGTTGCAAAGTATTTTCTGGATCAGTTAGAGCTTGCCACCTTGAGAGTTGTTGACGATATGGTAATCCAGACCTCTCAACTATACATGGAACACTTCACCATGAGCATGAGCATAGATTCATTACAAGTTGCTGCTGCAGATCTCATTCTAAAAAATAACTTTTGCCAATACACTCTCTGCAGACCCTTTGCAGCAAGCTTGAATAATCTTATCCAGCGTATCAATTCCGAGTTCATATCAGCGCGGCGCTTGGAACTTGAACTGGTTGAGATCGGAAAGGTGAGTAAATCTACCAGTTGCATGTTCATGGTTGGCTGAACAGTTCTATTCAGATGTCTCTACCTCCCCATGTCTACTATGATGGTTACATCCGATATGTGGGCGACCAGATGCGACCTCTGTATCCCGCAAATGCTACTGGGGAGAATATTCGGTCTACATATTATCGGCATGGCGTCGAGCTTCTCAAGACGATAATAGCCCCATCTTCGCAACTGACGACTCCCCAGCCAATACAAGACAACGGAGTATTAGATACCGTGATGCAGTATACTCTCGATGATGAGTTTGCATTCTTGAACGACATCACAGAAACGGAGCCTTTCGATTTTGGTGGGAATATCCCGTTTGGTGCTGAGCAAAATCTTGAACCTCCAGATCTCTCAAATGCTGTTGACCCTGGCTCACTACACCCTCAACCACTTCCCACGCCTACGGACACCAGCTCGACTCGCGAGACTCCAATGACAGCAAACTCGCCATCTGTGCCCGCTACGGCTCCGGCTCAAGCTGCATCTTCATCTTCGGCTTCAGCCTCGACGGCAAAGGTGAAGTCGGATATCGGTTGCACGCTGTGTAGCTACACTCCCAAAGGTGATCCTCGCTGGTTCAGTTGTAGCCTGTCTAAGCACATGAGATTACAGCACTCAACGAAACCCCCGATAATATACCGTTGCCAATATCCGGGATGCACGAGCCAATATAAGAATAGGCCAGACAATTTGCGGCAGCATCAGATCGAGAAGGGCCATTTCCCAGATGGTCAGGAAATTGGCAAGCGGCCAACCAAGCGGAGAAAAGTTGATGAAACGGCGATATAATCCAGGAAGTGCCATGAGTAACATACTGCAGAAAATACCACCAAGGTCCCACGACAGTCGTACAAAACATTGTTTCTGTCTTTTTGTTTTCTTTTCTTTCCTATTAATTTTAGATGGATGGATACGGCGTTTGGGATAACCGACGACACTTAAGTGCTTGGTTAGGTAATGAAGGACACCACTACGGTGCATTATGATATGCTGAAGAACATTGATAATTCGCAACTGTGCCCTGGCGTTTGATTACACAGAAATACACAGCCATTTATTCATATTCAACCTCGAGGGTCATGTTAGACCTTGAGGGTCTCTAAGTCTCCTTTTTTCTGTCCCTTTCTGTCTCTTCTACCTCTATTGTTTGCCTGGGAACAACTATGTCTTTTGAATACGGTTAAGCAAGACTTACTAATTATCGATGGTTACACTATAGGGTTAGAGCGAGAAGTAGTAGTCGGATTAAGCAGAGCAATTTCTAAATATGGTGACGCCATGGCTGTATCACTGTTCGACACGTCAGTGATCGACATGTTAGTTCCTTTTCGAAAAGACAACTCTGACTGGAACGGAATGCGAGAGCAGCAGAAGTTTCTTGCAGAAGTTGTCGATTGGACAGGACCAAAGGAAAATAACAACTGTCACGTGTCAGAGAGTAAATCGATCTCAGTTGGTGGTTCGTGATAGTTGGAGGTAATCGGTCAACTGAAGACATGTACATCCATTATTGATGTGTAAAGATCAATTATTGGTAATTGAGTAAACATGTGAGCCTATGTCATCACTATATATACTTCCACGATATATTTATGTAATACAAAGACAAACAAAACAAGGGCATTACAAATTGTTCACGTTTATTATCGGTACCCGTCGTGAACAGTGTTTATTCTCAAAAGCTGTCTTTAAACTCTCTTGTAAACAACAGCCACCCCCTGACTTTCATAGGCTGAACCAGTTTTCCTCTTAATAGGTACAGACTTGAGCTTAATAACGACAGAAATTGACTTTGAGTATGTACAGTACCTATGAGAGTAGTGGAGTTGGTGAGACTCAAATGTTAAGATCGAGTAGGTTGAGGTCAGTGTTATTCTTACCCTAGGCTCAGAAGTGCCTACCCTGTGTCTTTCTACTAGTCTGGATGACTCGACACTTGCAATGAGGGGTTAGTAAATAGAAGAAACATTTCTATAGGAACAGACTCCCCCGGACCTTGGAGTGCCGAATCATGATGCGAATGCAATCTAATAAAGGTGGCAGCGCCTCAATTTCATTTATCAGTTCAGTTCAAGCCAGTCAGTGATCCGATAATCAATGATCCCGTCTCTACAGGGGCTAAAGGGTTAGCGCCACGCCGCAAAAGATCCCCCACAGTCTGAGAAGATGGAGAGAGATGGAGGCTGATGGACGGGAAACATGAAAGTTGACAGCCTACATGTCAGAGTCAAGAAACACACGCCTTGCCATTTCTGTAACAGTCCGCGCCTGCTTCTGCTTCTGCTTCTGCTTCCCGTCTGGCATCTGCGCTGCACCTGTGTCTGTCTGTGTCTGCTGCACCTACCACTCCCTCCCTTCTAGCCTTTCCCATTCAGCCATTCCACTCCTTCACTCCCATACTCCTTCCTGTCTTTGCATCCGCATCCGCATCTCATTCATCGCCCCCCCTGGAACCCCTTCTGTGACTCGAAATTTGATTGTCTTCCCCGTCTACAAAGTGTTTGTGTTCCCTCGAAACCAAGTCCAGACACGGACAGTGCAGTACAGTACACTGCGGTACAGTGCTGTAGCTAGTGATAGAAGAGGCGTCGGGTGTCTATCCATATTTTGTTCTACTGCACTGCATTGCACCCATTCGGCTCTTTTTTGCTCTTGCCCTCCCACTTCTTTTTTCATCTTTTTTTTCTGCTCCCTCTCATCGCACCTCCCTCCATACAGTATCGTACTCACCCGCTCACTCACGTCTGACTGTCTGGTCGATTTTGTCCCGGGTTCTTGTTTCCCCTTCGCCCCTCCCCTGCCAAATTTACCCCCCTTCGCCCAGGCCAGGCCTCAATCGCGCCAGGCAAACAGGCAGGCAGGCAGGCAGACGCAACGCGGGCCAAAATTTTTCCCATCCCCATAATTTTGTTCACGCCTCTGCAGAACCCGCGACTCCACGCCTCCTCCTCCTCCCCAAGTCCAGCCCAACCCAGCTTCATTATCGACACCCCCAAAGATCCTGGGTCCAGGGTTTGCTTCATACACACGCTCCGCAATCTGAACTACACTGCACCGCACACCACCGCGCTCCGCTCCGTATCAGCACCTCGTGCCCGGCGATATCAACGTCACGGCGGCATCGTTCGTCCTCTGCTCACCGTCACCGTCACCGCCACCGGCCTCCGTTACGGCCTTCGGCTTCGGCAACGGGGCCACGACACCTACCGGAGGAGCGTGACGATAGACCACGACAGCCTCATTGAGACCATCGCGACTGTCACGTAACTAAGCTGGCCATACCACAATCGACTCGATTCTTCAAGTCACGTCACGTCACGTAACATCGTCCCCTACTTTGCCCACCCTTCGCGATCGAACCGCGATAATAACACATCCGGCGTATCCATCAACTCTTCTGCCGGCATACTCAAATTCTTTCGCGTTTATACCTTCGCGTTTGTAATCCGGCCCTTCTGCCGGGGCCTAACCAGACGATATGTCGAGTCTGCGTCCGGGATCTAACAACCATGCTGGCCTAAACTTCCCTCAGGCCAGTATTCGCCGTAACCCATATCCTCCTCCCCATCCAGGCCAGCAGAACAAACAATCACCTGCGCCTCACTCCGCGTCTCCATATCAGACACAGGCATATCAGCCTCAGCAGCCGCCTACCGGATATCCTCAGCATCTTTTCTCGAACCCCACGCATGTGAACGGTAGTCTCTCTAATGGCTCCTCACGCTCTTCAACCTCGCACATGCCCAATGCTGTGCCGAGTCCACTTGATGTTTCTAATCCCCGAGGGGTCCCGCAGTCACGCTCTCAAATGATGTTTCCTACGTTGCAACAGGTTGTGCCTAATCAGCTACACCATCCTCAGCAGCAACAGCAGATGCATCCTCAGCATTTGAGTCATCCTTCTCACCCTCTCAACCAGCCTCGGCAAACTCTCCACCAGCACCACGCTCAGCAGTCTCCCCAGCAGAGGCCTCAGTCTCAGCAAGCTCAACCGACGCCAAAGCTTGGACAAGTTCAAGTTAAGCCCCAAGCCCCTTCGCCTCCCCTCTCCCAACAGTCGAGTCAACAGCAGGCCCAATCGCATCAGCAGCTCCAACAACAGCTTCAGCAGCAGCAACAACAGCACCACCTGCAACAACAGCAGCAATTGCAACAGCAACAGCACCAGCAGCAACTCCAGCAGCAACAACAGCAGCAGCAACAGCAGCAGCAACAACAACAGCACCAGCAGCAACAACAACAACAACAACAACAGCTACAGCAACAACAGCACCAGCAGCAAGCACACCAACAAGTTCATCCACAGCAGCAGGCTCAGCAGCAGCACCAACAGCATCAACAGCACCCGCAGCAGGCTCAGCTACACTCGCAGCAACAGCAACAACAACAACTTCGTACCCCTCAACAAGAGCAGCAGCAGCTTCAGCATCCACAACAGCATGAACAGCCAAGAGCCCAGTCACATCAGCAGCCAGCGCCTCGTCAGCAAAAGCAACAGAAGCAACGTGACCAACAAAGGGAACAACAGAGAGATCAGCAGGCCCAGCAACAGCAGCTCCAGCAGCAGCAAGCTCAGCAACAGGCTCAGCAACAAGCCCAGCAACAAGCTCAGCAGCAGGCCCAGCAGCAGGCCCAGCAACAGCAAAAGCAACAGCCTCTTCCGGCAGAGCCAGTCCAGCAGCAACAGGCACAGCCACAACAGCAGAAGCCAGATGCGAATGGGGACGAATCGATGGACATTGACAGTCACGCAAATGGCGAAGAGACTGGAGGTTTAGACATGAAGCTTCTTGCTGACCCTAACTACATCCCAACACAGCCACTGGGCGAGATGATGTCTCCGCCCCCAGAAGGTGGAAGTTATCCAACTCTCGAGGCTGTCCAGAAAGCTGTTCTTCGTTACTGCACCTCTGTCGGCTATGCTATCGTCATTGGTCGTTCCAAAAAGACAGTGCCTGGATTAAAGAAGGTTCTTTTCGTTTGCGATCGTGCTGGTAAACCGCCAAGTCGCGTCAGCCCTGAGTGTCGAAAACGCAAGACTTCATCCCGAAAGTGCGACTGCCCATTTGGTTTCTTTGCTATCGAGCAGCGAACTCAGTGGACAATTCGATATCGTCCAGACCCTGCTCATCTTCAGCATAACCATGGGCCAAGCGAGAGTCCTTCACATCACCCAGCTGCGCGCAAGCTTGATAGTAAGATGGTTGCTGCTGTCAAACAACTTAAGGAAAACGGTGAGTTTATCGACCAGAGGAACCGATTCCATACTAACTGCAATGAGCAGGCGCTGGCGTCTCGGAGACGCTGCAGATACTGCAGACCGAGAACCCGGACTGTCACCTTCTGCCACGTGATATATACAACGCTCGTGCGGCTATCAATCGCAACCCCCAAAAGGTTGCTACGGGTTTGGCTGAGAACAGACCAGCCATATACAGCAAACCCCACCAATCTCCCGAAGACCGCATACGCGCAGAGTTGAGGCGCGAAATCGCCAAGGCCCGCGAAGATATGCAAAAAATGGAAGAGGAAAAGGATAAGGAGATTAATGAACTAAAAGAAAAACTCGTGGAGAAAGAAGGCATCATTAAGAAATTTGAGGAGTTCATCGACATTTGCAACGAGCGGGTCATGTTTCAACGTCAGCGACTTGCGGGAAGCAATAGCAATGGGGCGAACCAACCTCAAGTCTAACGTCACATTTTGGCGAATTAGTCAGTCTGGCGAGTTGCATCATGAGTATTCAAGATATTTAAGATTGGCTATTCGAGGATTATGAGGGCGTTTAGATGGGTAATGCGTTGCATTCGTTATGATATTTGATTTTGTGGCTTGTTCTTGTTGGGGTTTGGGTGGCATGTTATGTTTTGGAGCATGGTTTTCAAGATTATGATGCAACTTGCTTAACGTAATTCGTGTACAGTGGTCTTTTTACAGCGGCAAATGGTGAATTTTGAACGTACATGGTCATTTTCTTGACGTGATCCAAGTATTTCGAGATGTCAGATGCATGCATGGGGTCGATAATGTGAGTATTGGCTGCGAATTGTGTAACCAATTGTCGATGGACGTCAGTCTTCCTTTGTTGTCTGATTTGATCGTTTCTGCTTGGCTTCTCCAGCACCCCTGTGTATGAGATGAAACATACATTTTTTTTTCTGACTTAAATGGCATGCATTCGAACCCCTTCCTGAAAGCTCTCATGCAGCCCAGGCGGACCCTCTACTTAGGTGCGGGAGAACGCCATGTTGGCAGTCCATCTGGGAGGCCCCAGTTGAAGGCTTCGACCAATCACGACCAGCACGGGCCCGATGAACGGACGGACCATCAGGCTACCCCACCCTATCAGCATGCAGTGGTTCACAGCGGCTTGTAACATTGGCTTCCAGCGCCGTGTGCTTCTATGCGGGCGGTTTCTTTTGAAACGGTCCAGGGGGTATATGAATGGAAGAGACACATTAGAGAATTCTGTAAAGTGAAGCTTTATGCTGGCTTAATTTATCAGAAGGCGGCCTTGAAGATGCAGAGTGACTTTCATGACATGGACCTGGTCTGCAGGGCATGAGTTTAAGATTCATATTTATGAGCTAAAAAATGCCTTTGCAAACAATATTGTACCTCATACTATACTTAAGTTATCTACCTACTGAGAGAAAGGTGTGGCTTGACATCTAAGCGGGACGTACCCTCCTCCAATCGACTCCTGACACATCCATTCTATCCAATTGCCGATCAGACCAGTCGCGACAGGGGTTACCCCCTGAACAAAGTCGCGTAAATTCGGCAAAACCCAGCCCAGAGGTGCGGTGCCCTTTAGGAAAGTCAACAACTCCTGGATCCATCTGGTGAACCTCATCTTCCAAACCCCAATCGATCGCCGAGGACTTCATATCATTGCCGCGACTTTACTTCACAACGGAAATTGTTGATACTCAACACTACGCTCCTTAGTCTTTGAGCTCATCTTTCGATTTTGCTAAAGCTGTTTTAATATTTGACTTGTTGTTAAGCTATTTCGCCCAACCCGAAGAAAGCTCTCGACCGCCACATAGATCCTCCTCGACTGCCTTGCGTCCCATACTTATACCTATAACGAACCGACGACTTGGAAATGACTTGGTCTTGCTAAACAAACCACGTAATTTTCTTCTGATCTTCATTCATCAAAAATGGAGATCACCTCGCCCGCCGTGCCGAGCCCAGGAGCTTCCGCTAACGGCGTTACGTCCCCGTCCTTTCCCACCATCGAACCGGAGCGCGTTGTCGAGCATCTCGCTTCCGTCTGCGAGATCGCACTCGGTGCTACACGAGAGGAGCTCGAACAGCTTGGGAGCTTGCTCCACAAAGCTCGATACAGCGAGACTATCTCTCGCTGTACACGTTTTGCGAACGATACCCAGAATGTGCTTTACATCCAGAAGGATTTCGCAAGCTCATCTGCGGTAGAACCCGGGGCCGACCCCTCTGGTACATTGGATTCTAATGTGGTGAAGGTTGCCCTTGCTAATGTGAAATTAGCGCCGACGTCTTACAACTACACGCTTTCCACTGAGATCTCATCGTCTCCAACGACCGTTGCTTCGCTTGTTCTTATTAAGTCGCCTCAGCCCATAGATCCCACTCGACCTCTCACATCCCAAATATTCATTACTAATCTGCCTGGTCCTGCATCACTCAACGCTGGAGTTGGAGAACAGGGCTCGGTACTCTCCCCTTGGGAGGTTCTTCATTCTCAAGTTCATCACGCCTTGGTACCGTATTTTGATGCCAACACCAAGAGCCAGCAGCTGGCCAACGGGTCGCGAGGAAGGGCCGACGTGGACGCCAAAACGGGAATTCCTGTGACCAAGAAGCGACTCAACGACTTGGAACTAAGCTTGCTGCACCTCCAGCAGAATGTCGACATTCCCGAGATCTCACTCACGTTCCATTCGATTGTCCAGAACGTCCTCGATGAAGCTGAAGCCAACAATAACCGACCTTCCATCGATGCGATCCCTCAAAACCTTCTTCAGGACAGCACGTTCCTTAACCGATTGCAGGCCAACGTCAATACTTGGATCAAGTCGATTCAGGGAATCACCAAGTTGACTAGAGACCCTTCTTCCAATGCCAACCAGGAGTTCAGTACTGCGAGCCAGGAAGTCAATTTTTGGCTGTCCATGGAGTCAGCTCTAGAGGGGATAGAGGGCCAGCTTCGTAGCGAAGGTGTCCTCTTGACACTGGACATCCTCAAGCATGCCAAACGCTTCCAGGCTACCGTCAGTTTCACAGCCGATACTGGTCTGAAGGAGGCTATGGATAAAGTGCAGAAGTACAACCAGCTTATGCGAGATTTTCCTCTTGATGAGTTGCTGTCTGCGACCTCGCTGTCCAAGGTTGAGGAGGCCATTCAACAGATTTTTGGACATCTGAACAAGAAGCTGAGAATCTGCCCATACCCTATTCGTAGGGCTCTTCCCCTTGTTGAGGCCATCTCCGCCGATCTCGACGATGTGCTTCACCGGCTGTTGCCAGGTACTGAATTGGTCAACCTGGATTACCAGCAGTTCAAGAACATCATGGACACTTGTGGAGAGATTTTCAAAACATGGGAAGAGAATGTCAAAGAATTCACTAATGTAGCTCGTGAGGTGACACGACGAAGAAACGAGAAGTTCATCCCTATCAAGATCGTCAAGAAGCATTCTGAGCTTGAGGCAAGAATCAATTATGTCGGTACTTTCCGTGACAACCACGAGCAGCTTCAACGCACTATTGTGACCGTTCTTGGACCCCAAGCCATTATTCCAGGTGTGGCTGAGACAACTGGATCCGACGGTGTTATTGTGGAGGAAATGGGCGATGTTGATGCTGTAGAGGAAGTCAAGCAGGCTTGGGAGGCTCTGCAGAATGTCGACTTGCTGGACGTAACCGATCAGGGCAGGGAGCGATGGGTACGAGCCGAGAACCTTTACAACGAACGTACGACCCGAGTAGAGAACTCTATCATCTCCAGGCTCCGAGACCGACTCGCCACGGCTAAGACTGCAAACGAAATGTTCAGAGTTTTCTCCAAGTTCAACGCCCTCTTCGTACGCCCCAAGATCCGTGGCGCGATCCAAGAGTATCAGAATCAGTTGATGGATCACGTCAAGCAGGCGATCAACGGCCTGCACGAGCGCTTCAAGCAACAGTATGGCCACTCAGAAACACATGCTATGGCCCAATTGCGAGATCTTCCCCCTGTATCTGGTGCTATCATCTGGGCACGCCAGATCGAGTGCCAACTGGACAGATACATGGACAAAGTAGAGGCTGTGCTTGGCGACAAATGGACACTGCATGCTGAAGGTCATAAGCTGCATGAGGAGAGCGAGCTATTCAAGCAGAAGCTTGACACTACTCGAATTTATGAAGCCTGGCTCAACGACGTCGGACGACGCAAAATCTCTATCTCTGGACACCTTTTTGAGATCGTCAGTGTGAGGTCTGCCGGTGGCATTCTTGAACTCAACGTCAACTTCGATCCTCAAGTCATCACTCTGTTCAAGGAGACTCGCAACCTGACCTGGCAATCTTACTCAGTACCACATGCTGTCACGACTGTGTCCAAAGATGCGAAGCGTGTATATCCCTATGCTGTCAGCTTGATGGAGAGTGTGAGAACTCTTTCCCAGACTCTTCGTCAGATTTCTGGCATGGGAGAGGAGTCGGTTCTTCTTAACGGATACCGAAATGACGTGTACAGGTTGATTGGTGAAGGCGTGCCGCTTCGATGGGAATCCTTCATCAATTCACACGAGTTGTTCTACTCCGACAACAGACAAACCCGCCCATTGTTGCCTGCTGGAGCTGATTTTGGCCTGGCCAAAAACACTGAGAGTAAGCATGGCATGTTCGTTCGCGGTTTCGCCGCGGCTGTTTCCGTGCTTCAACAGAAAGCCGTCTCTTTGAGCTTCACCCATGCCACTGTTGAACAAGCCTTGAAGGAACTCAATACCTGCCCCTACGAAGAGGCTGCTTTCCACAGTCGACTGGATACGATTCAATCAGCTGTTGATCAGCTGAACCTTGAGCAATATGTCAACTTGGACTTTTGGGTGCGGGAGCTGAACGCCAAGATCCAATCTATCCTTCTCACACGCCTGCAAAGTGCAGTCCATTCGTGGATTACAGCATTCGAGGACGACACCCCTGAGGAAGAGTGGCGCAGGAGGGCCAACAACGAAGAGAACAAGCCAGAAAGCCCGACCATGAAGCGCCTTGTACTCGAAGTGGTTATGCGCAACCAAGTTATCTATCTTGACCCGCCTCTGGAGTTCGCCCGTGCAAGCTGGTTCCTCCATCTTCACGAGTGGCTCGGAATTGTTTGCAATCTCCGCAAGATCAAGGCCTCCCGATATCAGATGACCCTCACCACTACCGCCAACGACGAACTGCGCTTTACCGACCTGCCTACTGAGTGCGCCGGATTGTTGCAGCGTGTTTACATATCCGTCGAAAAGAAGCTTCAGGAGATTAGTGCGTATGTTGACAAGTGGCTACAGTTCCAGTCTCTATGGGATCTTCAGTCTGAACAAGTCTATGATGCCCTCGGAGAACCACTCCCACGATGGTTGCAGCTCCTGCAGGATCTCCGCAAGAACCGATCCACATTCGACACACAGGAGGTCAGCCGCGAGTTTGGTCACCTCACCATTGACTATGATCAAGTTCAGACCAAGGTCAACGCAAAGTACGACCAGTGGCAGCACGAAATTCTGATCAAGTTTGCCAGTCGTCTTGGCAACCGTATGCGTGACATCAATGCAGAGATCGAGAAAGCGCGCAAACATCTTGAGAGCCAAAGCTCTGACGCTTCATCAACTGCCCAGGCTGTGCAATTTATCACTGTTGTCCAGAGCTGCAAACGCAATGTCAAGACATGGGCACCCGAAATCGACATGTTTAGACAAGGGCAGTCAATGCTCGTCAGACAGCGCTATCAGTTCCCCAACGACTGGTTGCACATCGAGCAGATTGACAGCCAGTGGGAGGCCTTGAAGGAAATTCTTGAAAAGAAATCAAGAATTGTCCAAGAACAAAGTGACGCGCTCCGGGCTAAGATTACTGCAGAGGACAAACTGGTAAACGAGCGGATTGCCGAGATCGCAGCCCAATGGAACGAAGAGAAGCCGGTGTCGGGAACCATTCAGCCTGACGTTGCGTCAGCTACCTTGTCTTCTTTCGAAACTCGCATCTCCAAACTGCAGGACGATGCACAGATGGTTGTCAAGGCTAAGGAGGCATTGGATATTCCCGCCGGCCTTGATACTTCTCTCGAGTCGACCCTCGAGGAAGTCAGAGACTTCCAATCTGTTTGGTCAAATCTGTCCACTATCTGGGCGAGCCTCAATGAGACGCGTGACATTCTTTGGACTGCTGTTCAGCCACGCAAGATCCGTTCCAAGGTCGACGACCTTATCAAGAGCACTAAGGATATGCCCAGCAGAATGCGCCAATACGCTGCTTTCGAGCATGTCCAAGGTATTTTGCGTGGTTTCCTGAAAGTCAACCCTATTCTTTCGGACCTCAAGTCTGATGCTATTCGCGAGCGTCACTGGGTCAAGATATACAAACAAATCAAGCCCCAAAAGCGATTCTCGCCCAGCTCTATGACTCTTGGTGATGTCTGGGACCTCAACCTTGTTGCTACCGAAGTCATTGTCAAGGACATCATTGCACAGGCGCAAGGAGAGATGGCTTTGGAGGAGTTCCTGAAGCAAGTCCGCGAGACCTGGCAGAACTATGCTCTTGAGATGGTAAACTATCAAAACAAGATACGTCTTATTCGTGGCTGGGACGACCTCTTTGCGAAGTGTAGTGAGAATCTGAACTCACTTCAGGCTATGAAGCACTCACCCTACTACAAGGAGTTTGAGGAAGAAGCTGTGGCTTGGGAAGACAAGCTCAACCGAGTCCATGTGCTCTTTGACGTGTGGATCGATGTCCAACGTCAATGGGTTTACCTTGAGGGCGTCTTCACTGGCAACGCCGATATCAAACATCTCCTTCCCATTGAATCAGGACGTTTCCAGAACATCAACAGTGAATTTCTGGCTGTGATGAAGAAGGCCAACAAATCTCCATACGTGTTGGAGGTCCTGAACATTCCCAATGTACAAAAGTCGTTGGAGCGACTCGCTGAAATGCTTAACAAGATCCAGAAGGCTCTAGGTGAATACCTGGAGAAAGAGCGTGTTTCGTTCCCTCGATTCTACTTCGTTGGTGACGAAGATCTTCTCGAGATGATCGGTAACAGCAACGATACATTGCGCATTGCCAAGCACTTCAAAAAGATGTTTGCAGGTCTCTCAGGTCTTGTCATGGACGACGAGACTGTCATCTCAGGTTTCACTTCCAAAGAGGGCGAACTTGTTCGATTGAAGAAGGAGATCTCCTTGGCGAAAACTCCCAAGATCAACGACTGGCTGGCTCTCCTAGAGGGCGGCATGAAGTCGACGCTCGCTGAGCTTCTTGCCGAGGCTGTTGATCAGTACACGCCTATTTTTGAATCGGAAAAGATTGATCGTGAGGCTTTGAACGCATTTATGGATGCCTATCCCAGCCAGATCGTTGTTCTTGCCACTCAAGTAGCTTGGACTACAGCTGTCAACCAGTCTCTCACTGATGGTGGCAGCACACTGAAACTTCTGTTCGAACGTGAGGTAGAGGTTCTTCGAGTGCTTGCCGACACAGTCCTTGGGGAACTTGAAGTGATTCTGAGAAAGAAATGCGAACAGCTCATTACTGAATGTGTCCATCAGCGAGACACCATCGAGAAGCTTATTAATGCCAATGCCAATTCTACAGGCCATTACCTTTGGCAGCTACAAATGAGATACGTCTACAACCCCGAGGGCGAGTTTCTGGACCGACTCTACATCAAGATGGCCAATGCCAAGCTTAACTACGGTTTCGAGTACCTGGGAGTTCCTGAGCGTCTTGTTCGCACACCTCTTACCGATCGATGTTTTCTCACTCTTACTCAAGCTCTGTGCCAACGTCTTGGTGGCTCACCTTATGGACCCGCTGGTACAGGTAAAACAGAATCAGTTAAGGCTCTTGGTGTACAGCTCGGTCGATTCACCCTGGTCTTTTGTTGTGACGATACATTTGATTTCCAGGCAATGGGCCGTATCTTCTTGGGCATTTGCCAAGTTGGTGCTTGGGGCTGTTTCGACGAGTTCAACCGTCTTGAAGAGCGAATCCTCTCCGCCGTATCGCAACAGATCCAAAACATCCAGCTGGGCCTCAAGCAAGGTGCTGAAGACGACCAGTCACAGATCGAACTAGTGGGCCGTCAACTCCACGTTAACGAAAACACCGGTATCTTTATCACTATGAACCCTGGTTATGCTGGTCGTTCTAACTTGCCTGACAACCTGAAGAAGCTCTTCCGCAGTGTGGCCATGTCGAAGCCCGACAAGGAGCTTATCGCTGAAGTGATGCTTTACTCTCAGGGTTTCAACCAAGCCAAGCAACTATCCAAGCATACTGTGCCTTTCTTCGACCAGTGTTCTGGCAAGTTGTCAAAGCAAGCTCATTACGATTTCGGTCTGCGTGCTCTCAAAAGTGTGCTGGTTAGCTCTGGTGGCCTGAAACGTGCTCGCCTGGGTGAGGGAACCCTGGGTGCCGAAGAGGTTGTGGAACCTGAAATCATTGTGCAAAGCATTCGAGAAACGATTGCGCCTAAACTCATCAAATCCGACGTCGATGTCATGAGGACTATTGAGACCGACTGTTTCCCCGGTGTGCAATACGTCCCCGCTAATCTGGTGGCGCTGGAAGATGCAATTCGAACTCTTGCTGCTGAACGTCACCTTGTGGTAAACGAACTCTGGATGACCAAGATTCTCCAACTGTACCAGATTCAGAAAATCCATCACGGTGTTATGATGGTAGGCAACTCTGGTTCTGGTAAATCCGCAGCTTGGAGACTTTTGCTTGATGCGCTCCAGAAGGTTGAGGGAGTCGAGGGGGTTTCGCACATAATCGACTCCAAGGTCATGTCAAAGGAGGCCTTGTACGGAAATCTCGATTCAACCACTCGTGAATGGACAGACGGTTTGTTCACTAGCATTCTGCGAAAGATCGTCGACAACCTTCGTGGCGAGGACTCCAAACGACATTGGATCGTCTTCGATGGTGACGTTGATCCCGAATGGGTTGAAAACCTGAACAGTGTTCTTGATGACAACAAACTGCTCACGCTTCCCAACGGTGAGCGCCTTAACCTTCCTTCTAACGTACGAATCATGTTCGAAGTCGAGACGCTCAAATATGCAACACTGGCTACTGTCAGTCGTTGTGGTATGGTTTGGTTCAGCGAGGACACGGTATCGCCCAACATGTTGGTCGAAAACTATTTGTCCACCCTTAGCAGCGTCCCCTTCGAGGACTTGGATGAAGACAATGTTGCCACTGGTCAGAACCCTGCCAAAACATTGGCTGTGCAGGGTGAATTTGCGGCTTTGCTTCGTATCTACCTGTCTGAAGAAGATTTCATTATTCAAGCTCTCAAGCAGGCCGAGGCCTATAACCACATCATGGAGTTTACAGTTGCTCGTGTTCTCACGACTCTTTTCTCGCTGCTCAACAAGGCAGTTCGGGATGCCATCGATTATAACGTACAGCATTCCGATTTCCCCCTAGAGTCTGAACAAATCGAATCCTTCATCTCGAAGAAGCTTCTGTTAGCACTCGTATGGGCACTCACTGGCGACTGTCCTCTCAATGACCGAAAGGCATTCGGTGACGAGCTTTGTGCATTGGCCAACTTTGGCTCTCCTCCCATCGACGGCACAAGCTCACTTATTGATTTTGACGTGACCCTACCCAAGTGTGAATGGGCTCCATGGCAGAACCAGGTGCCTACAATAGAAGTCAACACGCACTCCATCCTTCAGACTGATGTTGTCATTCCTACTCTGGACACTGTCCGCCACGAAGACGTCCTTTACTCTTGGCTCGCCGAACATAAGCCCTTGCTGCTCTGTGGTCCTCCTGGTTCAGGTAAAACAATGACTCTGTTCAGCGCTCTTCGCAAGCTTCCGAATATGGAGGTTGTCGGTCTGAACTTCTCAAGCGCAACAACCCCCGATCTCCTCATCAAGACTTTTGAGCAGTACTGCGAGTACAAGAAGACACTGAATGGCGTTATGCTCTCCCCCAGTCAAATCGGCAGATGGCTTGTTGTCTTCTGCGACGAAATCAACTTGCCTGCACCAGACAAATACGGTACTCAGCGAGCTATCTCTTTCCTGCGCCAGATGGTTGAGCACAATGGCTTCTGGCGAACATCCGACAAGTCTTGGGTCACTCTCGATCGCATTCAGTTCGTGGGTGCTTGTAATCCTCCCACTGACGCTGGACGTACGCCCATGGGTGCAAGATTCCTTCGACATGCACCGCTCATTATGGTTGATTATCCGGGTGAGCTATCCCTCAACCAGATTTATGGCACCTTCAACTCTGCAGTTCTCAAGATCATTCCTTCACTTCGAGGATACTCTGAAGCCCTTACCCACGCCATGGTTCGTTTCTATCTTGAGTCTCAACAGAGATTCACGCCAAAGATTCAACCCCACTACGTATACAGTCCTCGTGAGCTAACACGATGGGTTCGTGGTGTTTACGAGGCTATCCGACCTCTGGAGAGTTTGTCTATCGAAGGCCTGATCCGAATCTGGGCCCACGAAGCTCTCCGTCTATTCCAAGATCGATTGGTCGCCGAGGAAGAGAGACAGTGGACTGATGAGAGCGTGCGTCGCATTGCACTCGAATATTTCCCTAACATCGACGAGGAGAAGTCTCTCGGAGGACCTATCCTCTTCTCCAATTGGCTGTCTAAGAACTACGTTCCTGTGGACCGCGAGCAATTGAGAGACTTCGTCAAAGCAAGGCTGAAGACTTTCTGTGAAGAAGAAGTCGACGTGCCTCTGATTCTATTTAATGATGTGTTGGAGCATGTGCTGCGTATCGATCGTGTATTCAGACAGCCCCAAGGCCATCTCATCTTGATTGGTGTTAGTGGTAGTGGCAAGACTACCCTATCTCGTTTCGTGGCCTGGATGAACGGTCTCAAGGTTTTCCAGATCAAGGTGCATGGAAAGTACTCGGCCGAGGATTTTGACGACGATCTGCGGGATGTTCTTCGACGATGCGGCTGCAAGGGCGAGAAAATCTGCTTTATCATGGACGAGTCAAACGTGCTGGACTCTGGCTTCTTGGAGAGGATGAACACCCTGCTCGCCAACGCCGAAGTTCCAGGTCTTTTTGAGGGTGACGAATATGCTGCCCTCATGACTGCTTGTAAGGAGGGTGCTCAGCGACAAAACCTGCATCTCGACTCCCCTGAAGAGTTGTACAAGTGGTTCACCCAACAGATTGTCAAGAACCTACACGTCGTTTTTACCATGAACCCACCTGAGGATGGTCTATCTTCCAAGGCTGCTACTAGTCCTGCCTTGTTCAATCGTTGTGTTCTTAACTGGTTTGGCGATTGGTCTGACCAAGCCCTGTTCCAGGTTGGCCATGAGCTCACTCATTCCATCGATCTGGACCGAAGCAACTTCGAGTGTCCTGATACTGTCCCTGTGGCCTATCGTGGCCTGCAACTTCCTCCTTCGCATCGCGAGACGGTTGTCAATTCAATGGTGTATATCCACTACTCTCTTCAACGATACAACGAAAAGCTCTTGAAGCAGCAGGGCAAAGTTACTTTCCTGACCCCCCGTCACTTCTTGGACTTCATCACTCAATATGTGAAACTCTACACTGAGAAGCGAGAGGACCTCGAAGAGCAGCAGCGACATCTGAATGTGGGTCTAGAGAAGCTTAGAGACACCGTCGATAAGGTTCGAGATCTTCGAGTCAGTCTGGCGGAGAAGAAAACGCAGCTGGAGCAAAAAGATGCAGAGGCGAACGAGAAGCTTCAGCGAATGGTGGCTGATCAGCGTGAAGCAGAGCAGAGGAAGAGTACCGCTTTGGAAATTCAGGCTCATTTGGACAAGCAGGAAGTTGAGGTTGCTTCAAGAAAGAAGGTTGTCCTGGAGGACCTTGCCAAGGCAGAGCCTGCTGTTGATGAAGCAAAGGCCAGCGTCAGCAACATCAAGCGTCAGCAATTGACCGAAGTCAGGTCCATGGGTAACCCACCTCAAGGTGTGAAGCTTGCTATGGACGCCGTGTGTACCTTGCTGGGTCACAAGATCAATGACTGGAAAGCTGTGCAGGGTATTGTTCGAAAGGACGATTTCATTGCCAGTATTCTCAGTTTTAACAATGAGGAAAAGATGACCAAGGCTCTGAGGAACAAAATGCGCAGCGATTACTTATCCAACCCCGAGTTCACGTTCGAGAAAGTGAACCGTGCTTCCAAGGCTTGCGGTCCTCTCGTCCAATGGGTTAGCGCTCAGGTCAACTATTTTGATATCCTCGACCGTGTCGGTCCTCTCAAGCTCGAGGTAGAGCAACTAGAAGAGCAAGCCCTCCAAACAAAGGCCGACGCCCAGGCTACACAAGACGAAATCGCAGGACTGGAGTCCAGCATCAACAAATACAAGACCGAATATGCTGCACTCATTAGTGAGACGCAATCCATCAAGGCTGAGATGTCAAAAGTCCAGTTCAAGGTCGACCGCAGTGTCCGACTTCTTGACAGTTTATCATCAGAACGAGTTCGCTGGGAAGAGGGTAGCAAGTCTTTTGAGATTCAGATCAGCACTCTCGTGGGAGACGTTCTTGTTGCCGCTGCTTTCCTGGCCTATAGCGGTCTCTATGACCAGACTTTCCGCAAGTCCATGATGGATGACTGGTTCCATCAGCTTCACCTCTCTGGCATACACTACAAGTCACCAAACCCTATCACCGAGTACCTTTCGACTGCAGATGAGCGCCTGGGCTGGCAGGAGAATACTCTCCCTGTGGACGACCTGTGCACCGAGAATGCTATTATCCTCAAGCGTTTCAACCGTTACCCTCTCATTATCGACCCCTCCGGGCGAGTTACGGAATTTTTGCAGAGAGAGTGTAAAGATCGCCGTCTAACAGTGACAAGCTTTCTGGATGACACCTTTACCAAGCAACTTGAAAGCGCTCTTCGTTTTGGAAACCCTATCCTTATCCAAGACGCTGAGCACTTGGATCCTATTCTCAACCATGTTCTCAACAAGGAATATCAGAGGACCGGTGGTCGTGTTCTTATTCAACTTGGAAAGCAAGAGATTGATTTCTCACCCGCGTTCAAGATCTACCTGTCAACTCGTGATCCTTCGGCTACTTTCGCCCCCGATATCTGTAGTCGAACCACCTTTGTCAACTTTACTGTTACTCAGAGCAGTCTTCAGACACAATCTCTCAACGACGTCCTCAAGTCTGAGCGTCCCGATGTTGACGAGCGACGCTCCAACCTTATCAAATTACAGGGAGAGTTCAAGGTCCATCTGCGACAACTGGAGAAAAGATTGCTACAGGCTCTCAACGAATCTCGGGGCAACATTCTTGACGACGACAACGTCATTGAGACACTTGAGACCCTTAAGACTGAGGCTGCCGAAATCTCAGGCAAGATGAGCAACACTGAAGGTGTCATGGCCGAGGTTGAGGAGATTACGCAACAGTACAGCATTATTGCTCGATCCTGCAGTGCTGTCTTCGCTGTTCTGGAACAATTACACTACCTTAACCACTTTTACCAGTTTTCGCTCCAGTACTTCCTTGATATTTTCCAGTCAGTTTTGCACGGCAACAAGAATTTGGCCGGCCAAACCGATCACAACATTCGGCGTGATGTGATTGTCAAGGATCTCTTTGTCAACACGTTCAAGCGGACAGCTCTGGGTCTGCTTCAAAGAGACCGGGTCACCCTGGGAATGTTGCTCGCGCAGGCCTCGCCCTACAAGATGGACAAGACATTGATCGATGTCATCCTTGATAGCCGTATTGAAGGCAGGGACCTTTCATCCAACCCTGATGATAGAGATGATGCTTTCGCACAGGCCAAGAAGATCAGCGTTCTCAAGGAAAAGATCGATGCTATCCCTGCCGAAGACTGGGATAAATTCTTTGCAGAAGAACTGGCTGAGAATTTTGTGCCACTGATATGGGACGACAACACTGACGCCAACGATCAAGCCCTACTATCTCTCCTGCTTGTCAAACTTTTCAGGATGGACCGATTCGTTCCCGCGGCAGAGCGGTTAGTCAACCAAGTCTTTGGCTCAGGCATTTTTGACGTTGTCGAGGACCTGAAGGAAACAGTTACCCAAGTGTCTGCGACTCTCCCTATCTCTCTGGTGTCGAGCCCCGGCTTCGATGCCAGCTACAAGGTTGATAACTTGGTTGAGAGAATGCGCGTCAAGTGTACCAACATTGCAATGGGTTCCAATGAAGGTCTTGCAAGTGCCGACAAGGCAATCAGCAATGCTGCGCAAACAGGCTCATGGGTTTTGGTCAAGAACGTCCATCTGGCACCTACATGGCTGCAGAGCTTGGAGAAGCGTATGGAATCACTTAACCCTCACTCAGACTTCCGACTTTTCTTGTCTATGGAGTCGAGTCCAAAGATTCCAGTCAACCTACTCCGAGCATCTCGTGTACTGATGTACGAACAACCTGCAGGTGTCAGAGCCAACATGAAGGATTCGATGTCTTCATTGTCTACGCGAGCGACAAAGAGTCCTGTCGAAAGGACACGGTTGTATTTGCTCTTGTCATTCTTGCATGCTGTTGTACAGGAGAGATTACGATATGCACCCAATTTGGGTTGGAAGGGATTCTGGGAGTTCAATGACAGTGACGTAAGTAACATCCTTTTTTCCATAGCAGAGTTTATAAACTAACCCGCAACAGTACGAATGTTCTGCCTTCATTGTTGATACTTGGGTGGATGATGTGGCTGGCAACAGAACCAATATTGCTCCCCAGAACATCCCTTGGGAAATGCTCCGCTATATGGTGACTGAAACTTACGGTGGCAAGATTGATGATGAAGGTGACTTCAGACTTCTCTCTCAACTCGTCACTTCTTTCTTGACTCCTTCTGCCTACGAAGTTGACCACAAGCTCGTCGATGGACCTGACGGTGGCCTTACTGTGCCGTCTGGTACCAGTCTTCAGGACTTCAACGCTTGGATTCACCGCCTCCCTGAGCGCGAGCCACCCACATATCTTGGGCTCCCCGCGAATGCTGAGAAACTCCTGCTTGGTGGTCTTGGCCGAAGCCTGGTGGGCAATTTGCGCAAGGTTACTGAGTTGCTTGATGAAGGCGAGCAGTTGGTGACAGAAGTGTAAAGAAGGATCACCAACAATGTCGGGGCGCGGGGGTGAACAAGTGTCGGATTTAAATCCTGGCTTGATAAATTACTTGGTACTTGGTTGATTTCTGCCTAATGGAAGTCGAAGCGCCCGTGTTATCTTTTTTGTTTTGTTAGATTTGGCATCATGCAAAGGCGTGTGGATGAAAGAGTTCGATGGCTCTACGGAGGATCATTGTTACTTATACCCCTGCATTGCATAGACCAGTAGTGCTTTTTTAGTTTTGTCTTGATCTATTTTGAAGATAACAAAAAACGAGTTTCCCGGTTCATAACTCTCCTTATGATTATGCTCCCTAATGTGCTACATGGCTAAAAGAAATGTAAGAGAAATAAACAAACAGCAGCAATCGTTGGCCCACCGAGCACTAGTTGTAAAACTCTGCAATTTGAGCGTTTATATCAAAACCAGTAAACCCTGGCGAGGTAAAGTTGTATATGTTCGTATTGGCGACGGTGGCGGGCTGGTTGCTTGGCTGATGTGGCAGCTGAATTCTGAGTACATCAGAGACATACTTGCGGAGTTGGTCTTGGACAAGAGTCTCGAAAGATTTCTCGTCTTCACCAGCGCTCACTAACTCATTCATCCAAGCAAACTTGTAGAAGAAGTTGATCCACAGCTTGGGCTCGTCCAAGTCAAGTAGATTGCTTGCTCCATCTGCCGCATGCTCTAGAAGCTTATCCTCTCCTTGGATGACATCGTCGGCAGTCGTTTCGGCGCGTATCATCCATGACAATGTCACGAGGAGCTCAGAAGGGCTTATACCAAAGGCAGATTCACACTGACTATACCAGTCAGGGGCACGATTTGCCCGCACCAGCTGTACCATAACCCCCCACAGTGTACAGAAGACTCGAATGTTGTGCCACCAGGAACGCATATCTGCACTGGGGTTGACATGGGAATCCTGCAAAGCTACAGGGTGATTCAGTCGCAGCTGTTCTTCGCACCATTCAACACAACAGCGTAGTGGAGAGGGACGGTCGTGGCGAAGTGTTTTAATGAAAGGCTGTTTCTTGATGAACTCATGCAAAAGATTCTCTGTCATAAACTCTGGAGGGTTGGATTGATCAAAACGTTCGTCGTAGATCTCGAAAGCATAGCTGAGAAAGAAAAATGTCACGAGATCGATTGACGAATAATTGTGCGTCATCTCTGGGAGTGATTGGTCGCTGGCGAGTATTTGCTCGACATTTCGGGTAACTTGTTGAATGTAATGGGACTTATCAGGGTCTTCTTGGTGGCTTCCCACGTATGCTTTGAGCATTGACAGAAGAAACGGAGACTTGGAAAACTCATATGGCCACTCTTTTGCAAGAAGTTCTCTGGCACTGCAAGCATTGTCGGGCTTGCCGGCAACTCGAGCACAAGAGATAACAAGAAACTCTCGAGTCTCTCGGAGAGATCGGTCGCTGTTCACTACAGATTGGTGAAGATTCAAGTATAAGTCGAATGCGTTCGAGTCATCGAGCATGGCAGCGCAGAAGTCAGCAGCAAGCTTCCTTGCCTCTTCAATCGATCCAGTAGACCATGGGTATTGAATGGGAAGTTCCTTGCTGTCCGCTGAACCATCATAATCCATATCGTCTGAACCAGGCGTGGTCATCAGGGTGTTGCCGTCGGTAAAATCCAGCGCCGAGTGTCGGTCAAAAGACCGGGATTCCAGATCAAGCTCGATATCCCCAAAGTCGACTGCCTCAGTGATGCCACCAGGAGATAATGACATGACAGGACCTTTCTTGTCGCTAGCATTGTACTTCTTGATCCCCCATTTTTCGAAACGATAGCCATATTGTCGCTTGCTAATGGAGCGAAAATGTCAGTCAATAGCCAAAAAGGATAGCGTGCCGTATCTGAGGGAGATAGATACCTTTGGATAATGCCGTATTTCTTCTCCATGATGTCCATAACGATGCTCAAAGTATACTTCTTATACAAGCCACAAAGGAAAGGCTTGAACCTTTCCCATGTTTCATCGTTAATGCGTGTTGTAGGCTTGAGCTGTTTGTCATCAGCCCCCCTCGAGTATGACCTTTCTCGGAAGTCCATGACTCTTGTATCGTCTACGATGACTTTTAATGACGGACCTCAAGATCTAGATTGTCAGGTGGAATTAGGAGACAGTTGTAAGCGGCGATGATGCTGTCCTTTTAAGGATGGCATTTTGCACTTTGCAAGTCTCGGCTGGACATGTTGGAGCGTAACTTCTGATTGCCTTGGGAAGTGCCTCATTTATACAGTACCTATGTACAGGGCGTACGATGCCGCTGCCTTGAGCTTCGAGTCTTGAGGCTTAGATTCAGTGTGATTTGTCCATATTGTGATTTCAAGATGCCCAAAACAGGCTTGTGTGATTGGTCATAATGGATGGCTGTGCACATATGCATGTCCGGTATGCACGCTGTGAACAGGCGAACCAGCAGCTAAAATGACAGGCACATGAATGGGTATCGCAGCACAGCCTCAGCTAGGTCTCTCTGCTTGAAAGAAGATGGAAATTCCAATTCTCCTTGTCAAGTCCGTTCGCTGCAGTGATGCGATAAGATGTGATATCAGACGGCATGGAATGTTTCGCCGTAGCCCAACGACACCCAACTTGCTGAATGGGCACCCAACGAACACCGCTTTTTGAGGCCCGCCCTGGCATAGACGGGCATCATGACACAAGTCGGTAGTTCGTTCTTCGATCTTTCCTGTAGTTGGTCCATTTCCCCCCTCTGGCGTGACAAGCAGGTCTCCAATCCGGTCATGGTCATGGTCATGGTCGGTGTTGCAGGATGCGCGTGAGCTTTTGGGCGAGTATGCGTTTGCACCTGCGGCTGGGTATCATTCTTTGACGAGCCAATTCCAAAAACCTTCCATTGCCATCGTTTAAAAGCTTTTTAGCCATCAGATTTTCCATCTTGACCGTCTTTCAGGCAATTGATAGACTTGTTATACTATGCAATCACCATTGGCATTATACCGTCACAGAACGATGAAGACAGACGATTTCTGCAATTCTTGGGTTGAACCAAGCGAGTATCCGCGGATACCCAACGTCTACGAACCGATTCAAAATGCTCAACTTTCCAGTTTCTACGAAAACGGAGAAAAAGACAAAGCTGCCAAAAGCGATATAAACACTCGGAGTAGTCATAAATCGTCCTGGGCGATGCATAGTATCCATTCGAGCGGCGAACAATTTGATGAGGTACTCATCGACGACCCTTCAAACTATTCTGTTATTGCGCAACTGGGGAGCAGCTACAGAAGCGACAACTTCACTCTTGGATCCCGTTTGAGAGAAACGACCAAAGACTGGCAATCATCTCCTGCTCGCTCAGACTCTGCTGAAAAGAGACGTGCAAGACGAGATGCGAGCCTTGAGAAGTGGAAAGACGCAGGCGACAAGCTCTTTTGCCAATCAGGGAGATGCCGACCATGATGCAGATGTGACTTTGATTTATTCGAGAACTGAAAAGTCACTGTGGATGGTCGGTGAAGAGAAGAAGCAAGCCCTTGACACTGGATGTGAGCGCATATAAGTTGAGATATTGACAAACTTTCGTGTAGCCGGGGGCCAGAGAGCAAGCTACTGGGATAGCTCCAGCAGCCTATCGGGGAGGTCATTGATTCTCGAGCACATATACGAATGTCTTTTCTTCAAGTCTGAGACAAAGATTGATCTTCATCTTCAAATGAAAGGTCTGAGGTTCAGTCAAGTATTCAAACCCTGTGATTGTCGAGAAATCATCTCACAGACGACTTTATCGAATAGGAACCAGACCAGGGTGTGCGGTGTCGTTTCACAGCGCATCAAACATAGTAGACACAATATCAAGTCAGGAACTGGTTTCAACTTGACACAACAAGGTCGTCGAGGTGTAAGTGATTTAATGCTTGCACAGGAGGCAGCTTGAGAATCTCGATGAGCAATTGCAGCTGAAACAATAAGAATCTCAACCAGATCCTGCGATCTTCTGTCTATAGAATTACGCATCACTGACGGATCATTTATGTTGTCTGTTTGTTGTACAGCCACAATTCATTGAGGAAGGTACTGCAGTCAGTACCTGCCTCCACTCCAGTTCAGTACTAGGTAGGTGTAGAATGTCCCGCTTTGAACCGGTCAATACCTAATAATGGTAAGAGCAACCCAGATCAAGATTGTCGTCATTGGAGTGGAACTCTGCCTTTTAGCCAATTATAAGCTCGGGGCAGGTCTGTCTTGCTTGCTCGCCTGCACCTGCAACTTACAACCATGGAGCAAACCAAATGCAGACCCATGCAAACCAACAAGACAAGAAAGGGCTTACCTCCGGGGATAAAACACCCACATCAACGATCCACTTACGATTATCTCCAAATCGACTTTGATACGTGACATCTTGACCTTGATCAAGTCGCTGATACTCACCAGAATGATGTGAAACTATGGAAGAGCATGTACTGACCCAAAGATAGGGTCGATACAAATTACACCCCGCCTCGCACAGTTACGTAGACAGTCACAGCATGTACCGCATCTGGCACCACTGTCATTCCCCTTGTCGCCACACCAATACGTTCCAGAATCGTGATGGTCACCAACTTGGACACATCAAAACCAATGACAGCCCGACATCTATTTAATTCCCGGCAATGTTTTTGGTTGATCAGTAGCTTAGCGCCCTTCTACAGAGGTCATCTGGTCAAGCAAGACAGAGAATCAGAAGATGCGCTGCTCAGGTTGGGCAAGGCAAGATCCAAACTCCAACATGTATCCAATGGCCCGAGGGTAATCATGCGCACCGATGCTCCTTTGAACCAGTTGCTGCCCCGTACTTTCTCGGATCTTGTGGCGTAGGCAATGCAGGTCTCACTCCAGGTAGGTACCAAGCTTTAATATCAATGGCCGTGTGTAAGCTCGCACAATACAATCGGTATTCTGATGTCTGGCCAAAGTTTGATGAATCAAATATAATCTAAGAACAGCGGTACCTTCCTTACGCAGGCATTCTTTTTCTACAGTAACTGAGCTAGGTTCTTTTGGAGCATTAAGCGTGGTGTGACATACCAAAGGTCATGGTGTGGCTGTCTTGTTCCTGCCCCTCTTTAGCCTGCGCTTCCCCGCAGAACCAAGGCAAAGCACTTACCTACCTACCTGAGACAGTCCTGGGTAGGTACCTAGGTAGTTCTAATTCTTTAGGTAGGTAGGTAGGTACCTAGGTACCCAGCTCCGCCCTTATGTCACTGTGCCTAGATATGTACGTCCAGCCGTCCACTGCTTTTAAATACTTCCACTTCTGCCACATCCTCTAATGACCTTTGAACTTGCTCTACTTCCTCTCAGTTGCCGCAATTTCTTCAACCATACTTGAAGACAACAAACTTCATTCCAAAACACCACCAGCTCGTAATCGACCTTAGATCAGCGACAAACATGGCCAACTGGCAGCAGTGTATGTCAACTATCTGCTTTCCCGTGAACATTGACTAACCCCATCGATAGATAATCCCTTCGGGAAGAGGGACTCCCATTCTAACAATTCCATCCTTGTATACAAGATTCTGACTCTTATCACCTGGATCCTGTCCCTTGTCGTCACCGTCTACTATACGCTCCACCGTCCTGATGATGGCCACTCTCGAAACCGCAAGATCTGGGAGCAAAACCACATGTATCGCACTGCTTTCACTCTGAACCCAATCATCACCTCTATCTACTGGTTTGTGCCTCCAAATATCAAAAGTGTACTTGTATGCTAACAGCTTTACCAGGATTGTCCTCTTCATTCTCCAGGCCGGTTACATTGGTCACCTCTTCTCGAGCAACTCGGACACCGTTCATGCTGCCGCCAGCGTCGGAAGCCACTTCATCTTCAACAACCTCTTCCACTTCGCTTTCGTCATGCTCTTTGTCCGCTCCCACTTCCACTGGGCTGAGGTTATCCTGATTCTCAACTTCATCAACCTCTCCTCCCTGTACTTCCGCCACAACACGTATCCACGATTCATCCATATGCCTGTTGTTTCCGGACCCTTGTCCTGGACCTTTGTTGCGATATACTGGAACGGTGCTCTGATGATTCCCCATCCTCACCACCTCGTGCCTCGTATCTTCGGAAATATCTTCATCTGGTCCATTCTCGCTTACGGACTCTTCTTCATCGTCATCTACAAGGTATGCTCACTTACCCCGCCTGAGTGGCACAGCACACTGACTGCAGCAGGATTACACCATGGGCTTCTCGCTTAGCGTCTTCGCTGCCGCCATTGGAGTTTCTCAGTTCCTCCATCAGGTGATTGCCTTCCAGTGGATCTTTGCCTTTATCATCATGGCTCTGCTTTTCATCGCCACGGTTGTTGTTGCTGTTCCTGCTGCGACTGGCAGGGAGATCAACTGGCGTAGTGCACCTGCTGACCAGGAGCGCGCTCCTCTTCTTGCTGAGTAAAATTGACAGGATAGGTGCCAATCGAAAGCTATTGCTGGGGAGCGGCAATGTTTTTCACTACTGGGCCTCTGGCCAGTCACTGCGCCACTACGTCTGAAGATTCAGAGGTTATTTGGTGATTGTGTGTGTTATGTTTATTGTTCTTAGCCGGCCTGTTCTTGCATTGTTCAACAACCATGTTGAATGTGGAGTAATGGATGAATCTGGCGTTGAGGATTTATCGATATGTCATTTGATCCTGCTGACAACACTCGTTGTAGGCAAATTTTGTCCGGATTACCAGGTAGCGGCTTAGCCATAATTGGAGGTCTTCGTATCCAGCAAAAATCATGACAAGGTTGAAGGGAACATTTCCTCCGGTGACGATGCATGTTCGTAGTGAAAGCTTGGTGACGTAGGGGTGCATCTTAATCGATAAGTTGCCGACACTAGCGGCTCAACGAAGAATAAACCAAGATCGTCGGTTACTGACGCTACGTCTACCACATAACGTCTGATCTATTGGGTAGTGGTGATGAAGCCACTACGGGCATTTCCTTTTCCACTCAATGTTGGAAACGATATTTGTCAGATATCTCGCATATACACAATTCTTTCTGGACCACGAGCTGTGCGTTTTGTAAACAGGCTATTATCTCCAGAAGAGTTGGCAAACAAGGATGCACGCCTAGACATTCTCAACAATGCGAAAGCTCAGAAGCCTGCATTACAGGATGCTTTTCACAAATCAAGCGATTCCAACCATTCACACGAGCAGATCGCGGCAAAGTATCCTGAGATGTGGAGTTGCGCTGCATTCGTGGCTGGAAGGTATGCGAGTTCAAATATATCGTAATGTGGTGGCCACTGATTTGGGTCCTGTTCCAGATTTGCGGCAAAGGAGGCTGCCATCAAAGCCCATCCGCACCGACGTCTGACGTTCCACGATGTGATTATCGAGAGACGACCAGTGAAAGGCGAGAGGTTGGGAAGCGGACCGCCGATTGCGCGGGTTCGTAGCGATGAAGGAGAGACAGAGGACACAAGTGCTTTGATGTCGATTAGCCATGATGGAGACTATGCAACGGCTATATGCCTTGGTTATGAACCTAGCGCCAATACCAGGAGAGATTGACGATGTGTTTGTATAAGATGCAACCGAAAGTACACGGGGCAATCCAATGTGGCAAGCGAAAGGTTGTGAGAAGAATGGATGAGACAAATACTTGCAGTATCTGTGACAGTAACTTTCAGAAGCAAAAATAAAGGCAAGGTACAAAACAAAGCATCATGATACCAAGTTGGCCCAATCACAAAAAGAAATGGATTTCTTCCGGTATACCAGGGACTCGAACCCTGAGCCTTAGTCTTAGGAGGACTACGCGCTACCATTGCGCCAGCACACCTGGTTCGCTTTTGAATCCTTGCTGATTGGATATGGCAATAGAAAATTTGTAAACTATTATATAGTTAGAATGCCAGGACAATCTTTTCCGTGATTAGCAACATAGTGTATGTTGGAATAGCGGTTCATATATAAATCGCCTCCGTTACAACATTGACTTCCTGTTCTTTGTCTGATGCGAGCAAATAAACACACTGAGGCTGATTAGCGTCTAGCACCTTATTTTATCCCTGCAGCTTCACGCCATGACATATAGCAGAATGCGGCTCTCTGTATGCCGAGTACTGGGGTCCTAGGGTTATCATCCACCACCGTACAATATCCATGAATGCTTATAGGGTTTTCATGGGTAGTTTTGTCGAAAGTGTGTAAATATGTACTTCTTTTGTATCTGATAGGACAGACGTGCGAAAACAATGACTGGGTCAAATTGGACTCTTATTCTGATGAAACAGTAGCTCACATAAAAAAAAACGAGCTATTCCACGAGACAGACAAACGGCAGCTCCTCTTACGTGAGCCAACAGCTAGCCACCAAATCAACTACATACACTGCAACTTCAGGCGGTAATCATCATGCGTCTTCCCACCATATCGAGCAGAGTGTGGAGTGAATGCCACCTCCCTTGGGCTCTATAAGGCTAAACATCAATCTTGTCTTGAGATCTAAATAACAGGTAGGTGGGTCATGAATTGAGCCTGTACAGCCAGATCAATGTCTTCTTTTCATGACAATCATCAATACTTGACCCTCTACTACATTGGAGATAACACGGCTATTGGGTATCTTCATATGTAGCCGATGCAGCCACGGTCACTCTTTTCGTCCACTCACTACTCCCTTACGGTCAGCGAGACAACAGAGGAGGTAAGACGGTTTGCCGAAACCGGTCAGAGGCATGAGAATAAAGCGGTCAAAGGATACCAAAGGTTAGGCGTCAATGGTTTTGTCTTATGCTTGTCCTTTGGTGTCTTTCATTTATGGCCCCTGCTTTCAGCTGGGGGTGAGTGAGCCCGTACTTACAGGTAGGTACCTACCTAGGGAGCGACTTGACCCCCACGGGCCGGTGTTCAGGTTCCGTCATCCACTGGAAACGTCGGAGATGAACCCGCTAGGCAGTTAACGTTCAGCGCTAAACCGCGGGTTGTTGTTACCAATTCCGCCCCCCGATATTCGGGCTTCAGCACGGAGTAGGTACAGACGTGCTCCACTTGCCCACTTTGTACACAGCCATTCAATGATCATGACTTCAAATTGAAAGGCTAATGCGCCTGCTGCTGCTACCTTGACTTGCCTTATCCTAGTACTTGCTTAATACTCAGTGTCGGCTTGTTACTTCTTCATCCTTTCACCCATCCATCGTCCTTGTTGCGTTCGTGATACTAAGATGAAGGCCGAATCAGGTAGCATCATACATTCACTACTGCCTGTCCGGACCAACTAAGTCAACCCACACTCCATCTTGTTCCTGTTTTGTTTTGCTCTGCTTTACCTCTTTTTTAATCCTCAACTTTCCCATGCTTTGGTCGCCATTATGGATCTCATAATACACCGCTTCGTCGGTTTGGAATTCTCTCCATATAATGCTAACGAATCTACATCATTGCCGGCGTCACCTTATTCGAGCAGGTAAGTGTAATCCAGTACAGTACATCTATGCAGCCACGATATTGACGTTGTAACCAGTTATCAAAATACTATGTCATCACCGGCTTCTCAAGTCCCATGGATTCATCAGGTGTCACGCTTTGTCCAGTCTGGAATACCACAAGCTGTGGTACTCTCTCTATCACTTATGCAACTCATCTACAACCTAGATCGGATTCGCCGACAAGGGTCTAGTTGTCGATCTAAAGCTGCCAAAATACGTTGGCCGTATGAAATCGCCTCACAAACGGCAAGGCTCACTGCTGTAGTATTTGTTACACTTGCTTATACGCAAGATAAACTACACTGGGTCAACATATTTTCTGTTGCATATGCCTTCATCCTCGGCCTTCTACGCCTCTTCAACCACCTTCAATGGCGCCATGTAGCACTGCATCAAATCAACTTTGTGCTCCCAGCTACCATGGTCATCCTAGTTGCTGGTCATACTCTGCCGTGCATCCAGACAGGCACCATCTGTCTTCACGATACAAGTACCTCGGGGGGTATCGTTGCCATATCAGTGGCTTCTGTGGTTGCAGCCATTACTCCGAGAGAATGGAACCCTCTGCAGGTTGAGCTTAACATTCCTGGTTATGATCAGAGTGAACCGGCTCCCGAGGAAACTTGCAGCTGGTTCACCTATTACTGCACATACGATTGGCTGACACCAGTCATCTGGAAGGGAATGAAGAGGAAACTCGATATGGCTGATATTCCAAGGATAGCATGGTATGACGAGCCTATGTATCTCCTCCGTTGCGTTCAGGAAGCCCGCTCCATCTCTAAAAAGACCCTCTTCACAGTCCTTCGATTCCAGAGGCGGGAGTTGCTTCTCATGGCCTTCTGGGTTGCCACATCGTACACAGTCGAGAACATCGCTGCATATGCCATGTTCAAGCTGCTTGAGTATCTTGCTAATCCGAGTGGTGTCGTATATAAGCCATGGCTCTGGCTACTCCTCATGTTTATTGGTCCATTATCGCGTTCTATTGCCTTCCAGCAGTACATCTTTACGTCCACCAGACTTGTGGTCCGTATTAAATCTGCCTTCACCCAAGAGCTGTATTATACTGCTTTGGCTTCTATGGAAATGGAAGAAGACCCCTTCGAATTACAGTCAGCGGACACGAAACCTAAGAACACGAGTGGGCAGACGAGCACCAAAAGCACATCAGCTGGACGCTTAGCCAATCTCATGGCTTCCGATATAGATGCTATCTATAGATCACGGGATATCATTCAGGCCACCGTCGGTACTCCCGTTGGGACTTTAATATCCCTTTTCGGCATGTACAGGATGATGGGTTGGGCATCTTTGGTCGGTAATGCTATTCTGTTCCTGGCTGCCCCTGTTTCGATCTGGCTTGGACGCTTAATGTTTTATTCACAACGCCGAGTCAGAAAAGCTCAGGATTCTCGCATGTCCCTGGTGACAGAATATCTTGCTTCTCTTCGTGCCATCAAGTATTTCGCATGGGAAGATCCTATCACAGAAAAAATCATCGGTGCACGCTCGGCCGAGCAGAAGGAGCTCTGGAGGACCTCTTTGATCCAGGCCTCTCTGAACCAATGTATGCAGATAGTTCCTTATCTGTCCCTCCTAGTAATGTTTGGTCTCCACGTTGGCATTTCCAAGCGCCGACTCGATGCTGCAACCGCTTTTACGACCATTTTCCTTGTCAAGAATGTTCGCCGAAATATAATGCAAGCCAGTGCCTTTGGCAGGAACTTTGCGAGCGCCCTGGTTTCGGTAACTCGACTTGACAAATACTTCGAGAGTACTGTCCCCGTACCAGAATATCCAGTTGGTCCGCTCCACATTGACGGTGCCTCATTCCGGAAGACAAAGGCCGCCACGTTCACACTGAACGATATCACCATAGACTTTGCTCAAGGAGGTCTCAATGTGATTGGTGGCTCAAGTGGCAGTGGGAAGACTACCCTTCTCTTATCTATTCTTGGTGAAACCTACCTGGAGAGTGGATCTGTGACCAGGCCCGAGGACATAGCATATGCCTCCCAGTCGGCCTGGTTACAAAATGATAGCATTCAAGCTAACATCCTTTTTGGCAGTCCGATGGAAAAGTCTCGCTACGACAAGGTTATTGAAGCATGTTGCCTTTGGGAAGACTTCAAGGAGCTACCAGCTAGGGACATGACAATCGTAGGCGAGAACGGAACTTCCCTCTCGGGCGGCCAAAAAGCAAGAGTTGCCCTCGCTAGAGCTTTGTATTCCAAAGCGCCGCTACTACTGCTCGATGACATCTTTGCTGCTCTTGACGCAAAGACGGCTGCTGGTGTTTGGAAACATTGCTTCTGCACTGACCTTTTGAGTGGGAGGACAACTGTGCTTGTAACCAACCTCCCCTGGATTGCAGAGCAAGCGGACCTTTCTGTTATGTTGGAGAGGGGCCAAGTAGAGTCGGCAGAACCCCAGATCGGTGTTGTTCGCAAGCCAATTGCCATTGCCCAAGTCTTGGGAGGAGACGCTGACGAGGATGAAGCACACTATGATGTGGTGCGGGAGATTCAACCTCGCAGTGATGATCTGAATGATGCAAACAAAATTCTAGAAGAGAAATATCTGAAAGACATTGTGAGCCAGGAGATGAAAGCGTCTGGAAAAGTTGGTCGCATGACATGTAAGGACACTCCTGATCGTTTTCAACTTTTGCTAAATTCAATACCAGTTCTACAATATATGAACTATTTTGGACATCCCGTGTTCGTATTTACCTGCCTTGGACTCCTTCTGGCCACAAATATCTTCACCTTCCTCTCCACTTTGTGGCTTTCTGTTTGGGTCGAGGCATACAACCATCAAGCTCATGTCGACATTCCTTACTATATGGGAATCTTTGCCGGTCTTACGTTGCTTGAAATCGGCAGCTACTGTTTAGCCATCATAATGTTTGAGTGGGGAGCCTGGAACGCCGCAAGAAAGCTGCACAACGACTTCATTCGTGCCATCATGCGCGTCTCGCTGTCGTGGTTCAAGCACATCCCCATTGGCCGTATCACCAACCGCTTCTCTAGTGACATGGCCTCTTTGGATGGAACGATCAGTACCATGCTGCGCATCATGCTTGATACTATCCTTCTAATGCTGTTCCGAATTGGAGCGGTCAGCAGTATCATGCCGATTTTCATGATACCAGCACTCTTCACATGCTTATTTGGCATTCTCATTGGCGAGGCTTACACAAGAACTGCAGTCGTAATAAAGCGGCTGACCTCTTCAGCGCAGTCACCCGTGTTTTCTCAGTTTGCGGATACTCTCGCGGGCCTATCCATTATTCGTGCCAGAAACGGAATGGCATCAACGTTCAGAGAGGAGTTGGCAGCTAAACTTCGCACCTGGTCAGCTTCATCAGAGGCCAGCTTTAATGCAAACCGCTGGGTGGCTGTGCGTGTCGACTTGGTGACGGCTCTTGTCAGTCTTTCGGCCGGTATAATTGCTGTTTCACAAACCGGCGTCGTGGCTGCAGGACTGGTTGGTTTCTCTCTTACCAACGCCAACGGACTTAGTCAGACAATACTACTATTGGTACGAGCCATGAACGATCTTGAAGTAGAGATGCAGAGCGTGAGTACAGTCGCTTCTATTTACCGAGCATCTGCTGACCCAATACCAAGTTTCACCGAGTCAAAGAGTACGTCAAATTAGAACCAGAGGAGAAAGACGACCAGACCTATCCAGAGGAGGGCGAATACACCGACGACCCTTCGCATGTGCTTCCTAAGCATTGGCCAAGGACTGGGAATATCGAGTTTCGGAACGTGACAATTCGGTACGCTCCTGACGGGCCCGACGTTCTTACTGACGTGAACCTGAAGTTCAAAGCTGGCGAACGCGTGGCCGTTGTAGGACGAACAGGGTCTGGCAAGAGCACGGTAAGTATCATATACTCAAGGAATGTGCTGTAATACTAATGGTGATGTTCCGTAGCTTGTTCTCTCCCTCTTGCGTTTTACACACGTGGTCGCAGGCGAGATCCTTTACGATGGCGTTGATATTACAAAAGTCCCTCGCCACCGCCTTCGCGAGAGTCTTACAATCATTCCCCAGGAGGCAGTTCTGTTTAACGGCACCGTCGAGTCGAACCTGGACCCCGGTGGCCGAGTTCCCAAGGAGGTCCTTGACAAGGCTCTCGAGAATTGCAAGGGAATTGCTTCATTCTCTCCTCAGGCTTCCGATGACAGCGACAACGACACATGCTCATCTCACGGCGAACACAACCTAGTGAACCTAACGACAAGTGTTGACCCTCGTGGTGAAAATTTCTCACATGGCCAAAGACAAGTCCTCTCGCTCTGCCGTGCACTTATCCGCCAAAACAAGCTGATGCTTCTCGATGAAGCCACAGCAAGCATGGACTATGAGACGGATCGGGGTATCCAGACCGTTCTACGGCAGGAACTTGGCGCGGCCGGAGGTGACCGTACTTTGGTAACAATTGCCCATCGTCTGCGTACCATCATCGACTACGATACTGTTGTAGTCATGAGTGCCGGACGCGTCCTTGAGTAAGTTGTTCAGCTGGTCCTTCTTGTCTAATGTGATCACTGACTGACCCCCCCTTTAGGTACGGTTCGCCTCGCGATTTGTACAATAAGCGCGGACAGTTTTACGACATGGTCTACCATAGTGGTGAGATGGACGATCTTGAGGCTTTGCTTTAATATAGAAGGCTACCACATGTGCATGATTTGAAGACATTTTGCAAAAGGTTGCTATGTAGATGCATGTGGATACGACCAGGAAATAGGCGCCACATATAAAGCGATTTGTATGATTTGTACAGTACATGACAATATTACAAAACTATGACGTACCTTAAACCTCATCTTCCAACCCCATTGTCAAGTCTTGAAATACCTACCTAATTAGCGCAGACATGCATTACGGCTCTTCTTCAGACCAGCCGTACTCTACTGTATTGCCATTTATACGGGAACTGTGCACTAATTGATCATAACATGTCATATACGAGCTCTATAATTTACCTAGACGTCCGAAAGGTACCAACAAGTGAGCCGGAAAAATCATTGTAACCTTGGGAAAGAAAAAAAAAGCCCTCGTGTGTCGTGTATTTTCATGCCCCGCTGCAACCTTGCTTGAACCGATAAAATAACAATAAGAAAAGGAGCATATATGTTGAGAAAAGGTGTAGCAGATAGCAGTAATAAACAAGTAAAAAAAGAGTAGTGATAAAAAGCTCCTCTTGGCTCGAGACAATAAAACATTTCCCTCATGAAGGTAGCAGTTTCAAAACATGCCTCTGTCAAACAATTCCAAAGTCTTTCCCTTGTCTCCCCAACGCCAGTACGTGCGTCCGTGTTCTTGCATGTGCATGCTTAGTGGTTGCGGTGAATGTCTCGGCACTCGTCTTCCTTTCAAGTCTTGTCGCTTCTCCTGTATCGTCTTTTTCATGTAGGCACGGGATAGTGTGAGTGTGGTGGGATGGATCATGGGCGTATGCGTTGAATTTCGTGGTATCATCGGCACTGTGACTTGGTCTGCTTCTCCCTCAAGTGTGCATGCACTGGTAGCATCTCCTCCCCTTATTAACCACTTCTCTTCTCTATTGTCCGTTAAACTGCTCCTCCATGTTGGTAACACCAGCTTCAACATTATGATAGTCGAGAATTTCCGAGTACCTGCGTATGTCAGCACTTGTAGCGTAATGAACCTCCCGTTTGACTTACATCATGATCTTCCATGTATCAACGGGCAAATCAGCATCGTTGAAACTCCAGTCGAACTTCTCCTCGGCCACGGGCTCATCCGTAGGATCGTGGTAGGGAGAGAGATAATCGTGAGCGAGAGCCTCAGTGGCGGTTATTCGCTTCTTAGGGTCGAAGACAAGCATGCGCTCGAGGAGGTCGATAGCTATCAATTTTGTCAGCCCAATGCCCCTGAATCAAGCTCAACGGCCATAAGCATACCTGAGTCATCGGCGTTCTTGAACTTGTTGCGTAGAGGCTGGCGCTCACGCTTAGGTAGCGACTTCACGAACCGGAGAGTCTGTACATGGTTAGAATTGAGGTCCTAGGTAACAGTTTCAAGTGGTTTGGGTATCTCACGTTCTCGCTAGCGATGGTGTTAATAACATCATCAGGGGGGGTACCGAGCAGCTCGGTGATGATGGAAAATTGGTTGACGTGATCCTTTCCGGGGAATAGAGGCTTTCCCTCGAGCATCTCAGCAAAAATGCAACCAGCACTCCAGATATCGACCTCGACGTCGTATTTTTGCCAGGTGAGCATGATCTCGGGAGCTCGGTAGTATCGTGTGGAGACATAACCTGTCATCTGAGGGTCCTGGATTCGTGCAAGACCAAAATCGCAGATCTTCAAATCGCAGTTTTCGTTGACGAGAATGTTGCTAGGCTTGAGATCGCGGTGAACAACGCCGGCCGAATGCACGTACTTGAGACCGCGCTGCAGGGAGATCAAATGTTAGCAAATGTGGCCAACAACCAATAAACCTCGCTTGGCGAGACTTGATTTGGACATACCATAATCTGGTAAAGGAAGTACTGAATGAACTGTTTTTCGAGAGGGCGAGAAGTCAATAATCGGTGGAGATCGGTACCAAGGAGTTCTGTGACGAAATAGCTGCAATGCTGTCAGCGCAAGGACGCGGGGAAACGCGGTGGGGGAGGGGTAGAGCCAATTGTAGCTGGGTGACGTACATGTCTTCCAAAGGCGAGATGAAGATATCACTGAGGGAAATGACCTAGTAAAAAGTCTTATTAGCATCATGAAACGGACAATTGTTCGAACAAGGCAAAACACATGGGGACGCGTTCAATCAAGCTGCGCGGGGTTGAGCTATGGAGGGGCTGGCGCTCACATTTTCATGCTTAAGGTGCTTGAGCAGCTTGAGCTCACGGTATGTACGTTTGGCGAGCACAGGGGTGCTGAAAGGCTTCATGATCTTCTTGACGGCGACATTTTGGTTGGTGAGCTGATCCCGAGCAGAGCTGTTGTGATGAATCAGTCAGTTTTCGGGTGCATAGACAGGTGTAAGGATCGGGCGGACGTACCAAACAAGACCGAAAGCTCCCATGCCAACAGGCTGGAGATCGGAGTATCTGCGCAAGACGAGTCAGCAATGCGATGGATTGACGGTCGGTGAACTTCAAAAAACCATATCGAACTTACCTCGAGGTGATCTCGAACGTGGTTCCGAAGATCTGGGCGCGTACGAACTCGGCCATGGTGAATATGTGGTTATTGGGCGAGAGGGTCAAAGGTGAAAGTGAGAGTGAAAGGTGAAGAGTTTCCTATCTGCAAAACGAGGAACAGGATACAATGAGGTATAGATGATGGATGGTGGGCGGGGCGCAGACGTAATCGTCCAAGATCGTCAAGTCAGGGCTGTTTGATGGTCCTGGCGTGCAGTGCGAGATAAAGTAAAGAGTAGAAAAGGCAATCTAGCTGTTGGATTGGATGGGTTGCTGGGGATGGAAATGGGATGGACCGATAATGGGTCAGGTGAATGGGAAATCGACGATCGAGAAAAAGACGATGACCGTGACCGGGGTAGCAGTAAAAAAAAGCGATGCAGGTTTTCGATGTCGATTAGAACGTATCGAGCGCGGGGCGGGAATTTCCCACTTGACAGGTAGTGGTTGAAGGAATTTGGTTGATTGATGATCGGATTATTGAAAGGCTCTCTCGGCGATCGACGCTTGTCGTTAATTGTCGTTTTCGACTCTTTTGTGACCGTTTTTTCCTTCGATGGATATATTAAGGTGTCGTTGACAGGCAGGGCCTAGGCGGGGTAGGTGATGTAGGCGAGGGCAACGTGTCTATCAATCACTGAAGTATTAGCGACTGTTACATAGGTTGGTCCTGGTCAAACGATAAAGTCAATCAGTCGGGTTGGTGAGCAGTTCTGGAAGCCGTCCATGGAATCGCCACCCCGAACAGCCAGTGCTGAACAGCAAATAACCACTAGAGCAACTGCTGCTGAATCGGAAACAGTCCATGAGTTCCATGTCGTGTACTGTAAAGTCAGGGCTCTGACTGGTGAGGGGCAGCTCCGGGCGGGGCGTCTGGGAATGAGACTGCCCTGAAGGCGAACTAGACGTCGGAAGACAAGGTAGGTCCTGTCTTGTTCAACAATAGCGGTCGGGTGGCAGCACACCAAATCTGTATCACTTGTCCAGTGTAGGCGACGCAGACCTGAACCTTGGGGGGCCTGGGCACCGTCTAACTTGGAGATCACTGCGGCTCTTCGCTCCAGGTTTTGTCCAATGCACCCACAGCAGCAGTGGGGTCCAAAACTGCCCAACTCCGTAGATTGAGGTGACCTTGACGCCATCGTCCCCCAATAAACCAACCGGCCAGTGCTCTTATGGTTGACTGCCAGAGGCCGGACGAAACAGGCCCATTGCCTGGTTTCGACCGGGGGGTGGGATCGAAAGCGTTGAGGGAGACTCTGGGGTATTATCTGCGCAACAAAAAAAGCTTACCTCTGTTCGTCTTTTGCTTGTGAAAGCGACCTCGAGTGCGAGACTTGTTTTCGGGTCAAGTCAGGATGGCCGGTCAAGTGTCAATCGCAATGCTAACAAGGCAAAGGATGGTAGATAGACAAGGTAAGCAGGTTGCAAGAGGAGAAAGGTTGGAAGAGGACGGAGGGAAAAGCGAAAGTTCAACAAGGAAACGGGTTTACATGAGGGATGGGAGGGTACATGTACATATATACGTGACATCCATGGCAGAGGACATGCCATGACATGGAATAGGAATTCCTACCTAGGGCAGTCATGAAGCGTCAAATATTGGCATTGGTTTGTGAACGGAGGGCCGCCGGTTTCTCTTTTTTCTTTTAGGTGGGGGGTGCATGAGGAGGGGAAAGAGAGCTCCGGGGCGTATGGAGGCTTGAGATGCTCTGTGCCTACAGGCTCCTAAGGTAGACAAAGATGGAAGGACCCCGTCCCTTGTCACCGTCTATTTGGTTTGGTTTCCAGCTGGCCTGGTTGATCTCATCTCTGCTCTCTCCCCTTGGAGAGACCCTGGTAAGGCGCAACACGTAACGGGATCGAGATCTCTCAGAGTGGTGGATATCAAGGTTATGCACTACACTTATTCACTTACAGCAGACGCTATCTGTTTTACGAACAAATGATGGGGCTTTTTTATTCAATATGCGGAAAGTTGAAATTTTGATGGATGAATAGTTACCTGCTGCAAGCCCTTACAGATGTCGACCTTCCTGGGTTCTATACCTAGTCCGTGCAAATCAGGGTCTTTGAGAGGCAGTTGAAATCGCCCTCGTCTTATTATGGAGGTTACTTGACTGGATGATGAGACGAGATCTAGATGCACTGCTTGCAATATCTGATACTTATTAAGTGTCTGGTCTTTATTGTCTTGAATCACATACAAAATCTCGTGCATAGCATGCCAGCAAGACAACAAACAGTCTCTACGTAGGTAGGGAGGAGGCATGGAATGGCTATATAAAGTGCATACATACATACATACATACATACCTACCTACCTACCTAGTAAGTACCTACTAACATAAACTGACTGCCATTATGGGCAGAATCCACTCTCAAGCCTATACCTGCTGCTGAGACTTACTTTCATGCCAAGACCACCCTGACTTGAGTCACCCATCATGGCATCACTTAATAAACCACCATGTCCGATAATACTAGGTATCTATTACTCATATTTACAATTGTAGCCATCATAAAGAAACTTCACAGTACCTTGAAATAACCATGTCTTCCTCTGCTATCTATCTTGTCTTGTCTCGTGTCTGCAGAAACCTGCATTCAACTTCACATGGCATGTTTCAAGATATGACGTCAATTCAGCCTCCACTGTCCTAATTCCTTCCTAACCCCTGTCAATTAGGTATTTTGACAGCGCACGCCCAATGCACTAAGGTTCCTTCCCCTTAGGTTCCCTTTACCTCTCCTTAGGGTCTTTTTCAACGGCGCCAGGACCCTCTTCGATCTCTGATCGTTTTGTGCGGGTCTGTACCTTTATACCCAACTTTCGCCCTAGAGGTACTTATGCTTTCGATCCCTCATGCTCAACGACGTAACCCGCTCATCGTGAATTCGATGGGACGATCGAATATTCTCCTAAATAATCTCTGAAGTGGAGCCACTTCCCAAACGATCCAACTCAACTTGAATTGACTACATATCACATCAATCTGAGGTTTTCATCACGCGCTCACTGCGACCCTGCAATGAATCAAATTGTCCAGGTTTATCAACATCTCATTTTTCGTTTATCTACGTCATATTGAATACATACACTTTATTGTATGCATGTGCTCGGATGTGAATGGTAGGTAGAGAGTCCCACAGGAACAAGCTCTGAACAACTGTTGCACAGTACAACAATATTTCATACAGTAGATACCTGTAATGGTTTTCTTGATGAATGAATACAATGTCATCCTTTCTCCATCATGGTTTGCTTGTTTCACGGTTGCGGTGAGGACTTTCAATGTCATCAGCAAGTGACGCCAAGGCTCCCCCATGGATTGTACGCAAGGACTGAATCGTAACGAGGTCAAAAACTCTATTACCAGTCGAGATCAAAATGCCACGACTTATGCAAGTAGATGTAGATAAAAGATGTATCGATCAGGCCATCACCGCTCAACCCTGGCTTCACAATACGAGCCTGCCCTGTCGATCCCTCCATCCATCTCCCATTTCCATCCCATCCCATCCCATCCTATCCTATCCTATCCCGTCTGAGATTCATCTTGCCCTCCCGCTCCCGCTCCCCTAACCCAGGGGAACCATTCTTATCCTATTCTCGTACAGATCGACTACTGCCCCTCCGGTCGAGACCATTTGATCGGCATCAACCGAATCTTCAAACTCTGTCTCTCACAGATCTTCGCACAGGCGGGCAACCAAGGGAACTCCCGCCCCGACTGTACCAACTGTTTGGTACCGAATCATCGTGGTTCACAGTTCGTTGACCTTTCATTCTGACCATCCACTTAGACTACTGTAAATATCCTACCTATACAACACAGTACTAAGCTAAGTGCTAACAATATCGCCGTCTCCGACTCCCTCTTCTGACATCATCCTTTGCCGCAGTCATGGTTCAGGGTGCAACCCTTTCAACACAATCTAAAATGTATTCGCATGGGCTGTATTCAGCTCTAGACTATCGTCCTCTCTTACGGCCAGGCTAGAATCCTGAAATCCCTGGACTAGCATTCGCACTTGACATGCAGCATGGCAAAGATGCCTACATATCCCCAACGAACCCCTGTCTAGACCTCCTCTAGAACATCACCTTCCTTCGATTCGTGGACATATTCCCCACAGATTGCTCCTACCGATGAATCTTTCTTTAGCAACGCGCATATGTATATGGTGTGGGGTTGGGAAAATGCGGTGTCTTGCAGGCTGGACAGCCCGTTGACACTATTCATCCATTTACACTACCGATCTATACCCTACTTATCGTACCTACATAGTAGGTAGGACCTCATTTGTTTTCGAGCAACTTTTACATCGACACCAAACAAGATGACCACACGAAGCATGTTAATACGATAGAGAAACAGGCGTTTGTAATAGAGCCAAGGACTAGCCATGAATAATGTATCGTGCATGTTTCATTACAAAAGAGAAGCCTTTCCATTGCACACTCTTATCATGTGTTTCACTGCGCAAAACAAATTTCTCCATCCAATCATGTTGCATCATCAATCTACTCATCTATACGCTTCTTGCAATCCCTCACATTTGATCCATGCCGGTCGGTGAATCTATCCACATACCCATGTCTACCTATATCATAACCAAATCTTTCATGGTCTAATCATGGACAACAAGAGGCTCGGCATTCCAGATGCTCTCGGCATATTCATCAATGCAGCGATCACTGCTGAAGAAGCCCATGCGAGATACAGACGTGATTGTCTTCTTGATCCACTCCTCTTGGTTTTGATATGCCTCGTCCACCAGCTTATGAGTCTCGTTGTAGCTGTGGAAGTCGTCAGACACAAGGTAGTAGTCGCCATGATCCCGGACGGCTGCAACCAAAGCACTGAAGTCGTGGACTGAACCGAACGTGCCCTTCTCAATCTCGGCAAACACCTTCTGCAGATCAGGATCGATCTCGTGTGAGCCGTACTGATGACTGTGGCGGAGGTCTTCGACATCCTCGGCAAGGTTTCCGAACAGGAAAATGTTGTTCTCGCCAATCTCGCGAGTGATTTCGATCTAGTTCTGGTCAGTAATGGCTCTGAAAAGAAAGTTGATGTTTGCTTACGTTGGCACCATCGCAAGTACCAATGATTAGACCACCGTTCAACACAAACTTCATGTTGCTGGTACCAGATGCCCTGTGGAATATGTCAGTTGCTTTGCCCTCATCTTTTTGATGCTCACTTACTCGGTACCCGCCGTGGAAATATGCTCGCTGAGGTCCGAAGCCGGGGTGATGATCTCAGCCTTGCTGACATTGTAATCGGGCAGGAAGATAACCTTAAGTAGATCGCCAATGTCCTCGTCGTTGTTCACCACAGAACCTACAGCGTTGACGAGATGGATAATCTGCTTTGCCATCCAGTACCCGGGTGCAGCCTTGCCTCCAAAGATGGAGACACGAGGAACGACCTTCTTACGCTCTTCAGGGGACAGAGACTTGAGGTGAAGGTATCGATGGATGACACCAAAGATGTTGAGCTGCTGGCGCTTGTACTCGTGGATTCGCTTGACTTGGACATCAAACAACGCGGAAGGGTTCACAGTGACGCCCACAGCGGACTTGATGAGCTTGGCGAGTCGAACCTTGTTGGCGTACTTGATCTCTGACCACTCCTTTCGGAATTCTTTATCCTCAGCATACTTCTCGAGTTGGTTGAGAGTTGTGAGATCCTTGAGGAAACCGTTGCCCCCAACCTTGGATGCGATCAGCTCCGAAAGGCGAGGGTTAGCCTGGTGGAGCCAGCGGCGAGGAGTGATACCGTTGGTGACGTTGGTGAATTTGTCAGGGCCGTAGATCTCGACAAAATCTTTGAAGATGGTGGTCTTGATGAGATCGGAATGCAACTCTGCGACACCGTTGACCTTGTGCGATCCGACAATTGCTAGGAACGCCATGCGCACCATCTTTGTCTGAGACTCCTCAATGATAGACACTCTGCTCAAGATGTCACGGTCGTTAGGGAAAGCCTTCTCGACCTTCTGGAGGAAGAAAAGATTAATGTCGTAGATAATCTGCAAGTGACGGGGCAGAAGGTGCTGGATCAGACCGACAGGCCACTTCTCCAGAGCTTCAGGCAAAACAGTGTGGTTGGTGTAGCCGAACTAGAGCGTTGTTAGAAAATAGAAGGTGTCTAGAGGAGGCAATACTCACAGTGTTGACAACAATGTCCCAGGCCAAGTCCCATTCGAGATGTTCAATGTCGATGAGAATTCGCTGCAACTCGACGATGGCCAACGTAGGGTGAGTGTCGTTGAGTTGAATGGCTACCTGTTCGGGGAACTCCTTCCAAGGACGGTTGGACTTCTTGAAGCGGCGAACGATATCATAGAGGGAGGCTGCGACCCAGAAGTACTGCTGCTTCAGACGAAGCTCCTTTCCACGCTCCAAATTATCGTTGGGGTATAGAACGGCGCTGATGGTCTCAGCTCGCTGCTGATCTGCAACTGAACTTTCGTAATCGCCATTGTTGAACTTTTGGAAGTCGAATTCTCCACCGGAAGCCTTGCTAGACCAGAGTCTCAAATTGTTGGTGGTAGGCGTGTCATAGCCTGGGATAGGGACATCGTAGGCGACGGCCTGGACGATTTCACCCCCTTCCCAGATAGCAACAGACTTACCGTTCGCATCTGTGGTCTTCCTAGCATGGCCGAAGAATTGAATCTATACCTGATCAGCTGCGCTTCGATCATGATGCCATGCAACTTACATCAACTGTGACGTCGTGTCGGGGGAACTCCCAGGGATTAAAGTCAAGCCAGTAGTCGGGCACCTCAACTTGATACCCATCGACAATTTCCTGCTTGAAGATACCATATCGGTATCGAAGACCATAGCCCCAGGCGGGGTAGTTGAGAGAGGCCAGACTGTCAAGGAAACAAGCAGCCAGTCGGCCAAGACCACCGTTACCCAGCGCAGCATCGTTCTCTTGAGTGATGATATCCTCAATTCGGAACCCGAGCTCAGCAAGGCCAGCTTGATAGTAGTGTCAGTGCATGGAAGGGATGTTTGGATTCGAGTTCACTTACCCTTTGCAGTATCTTTCTGGCCTACGTTGAGCATGGCGTTGTCGAGGGCTCGACCCATCAAGAACTCTAGACTGAAATAGTAAACACGCTTGGAATCGCGGTAGGTCTGCCTTTGTTGAGTCCTGTTCCAGTCAAGAATCAGACGATCACGGAAAGCCAGACTGGTAGCAGAATAGGCTGCATGTTCATTGCAATTGAAGACTGAGCGAGCGAGTGTTGTCTCGACATGGCGAACGACTTCTTGCTCGAAGCCATCTTTACCAGTAAATCCCTTAGACTGGTTGCGCTTCCAAGCTTCACGCTGAGGTTCTGGGATCGAGGCTAACAAGTGTAAGTGGATGTTGACAGGTGGATCACCAAGGGTGTCACGAATGGGTAGCTATAGAAGGAGAGGAATTGAGAAAGTCCAAGCGGCCAATTCCCTGCTATGCAACTTTTTGAATGATAAACGTACCTTCGAAGCTCTTGATTTCACTGGGACCAAAGCCAGTGGCAGTTCGGGTGTGCTTTGGACGGGAGATGCCTGCGGGGCCAACAGCACCCTGGATATCGACGATCGGAGCCGACGTGGAGGGGCGCCTCTCACGGGTGGGCAGACGTTGCTGTTCGGATGCCATTGCGTCTGTCGGCAACCTTGTTAGTCAAATGATATGAGACAGAAGGTAACTGAAAACAAAAAAGAAAGGAAAGAATCCCGCGAGGCAATTAAGTACTCAACCACCCAATGCAAAACCCATGTCCTATTCTGAAGCGAGAATCAGATCAGATCACTTACATCAAGGTTGACTGATGCCACTGAACGAGTACTGTACGTCAGATAAGACGACTGGTTAAAGACACGAGATGTGTACAGCTTTAGGTGGGGGAGCGGGGTCGTTGGTGCAAGGTAAAGTTGCAGTAGCTTGTTGAGTGTCCTGCTGCTATCGGGGAGCTCAGATCCCAATCAACGTAGGAAATCAGACGGGTGTTTCTTGGCAAATAGGTTGATGTGAGAAAGAAATCTTGTAGCTGGTAGATTTCGACTAGGCTCTCCAAGTTACAGAGTGCTTTGGCGAATGGGGACGACTGGAGAACTCGTTCGTTTAGCTGATCTGATGAGAATCCGGAGAAGGCGGGAGCTTGGGGAACAGGGGAAGCTTGAGCCTAGGTGGAGTTGACAAAAGAGATATGGGGAAGAAGAACGACAAGGGTACGATGAGGGCGGATGGAGGTGAGGGCTGTGAGTACCAATTGTAAACTGATACTGCCTATAAGGCGAAGATAAATAGGAGGTTAAGAGAGGGTGATGAGATTGGGAGTGGAAGGAAAAGAAGAGGAGGAGGAGACCCGATCATGAGTGACAGAAGCTGAGGGGGAGCTTTGTTGAGCTTATAGGTTGGCAAGTACGATGGTGGGAGGGAGCTTCCCGTCTCCTCTACGGTCCCACCCCATCCATTCATCATGACAATCTCCTGTCTGCTCTTACTTGTGCTTGTGCTTGTGCTTGTGCTTGTACCTTGCCTTGTTCCTCATAGCAAGACAAGACAACAAAGCTACCATCTATTGCTTAAATTAGCGTGTAATAGCATGGATGGACTGCTGTAGTGGTACTGACCGGTACAGTAGCCGCTTCTTCTAACTCATGTTGGGTCACATCTAGTCACTTTCACTCCGGTTACCCGCCAATGTCGTCTTGTTGTTTGGCCTGCTCCCCTCTCAACCCAGTCGCATACCATCACGAGCTGGTGGGATGGCATGGCATGGCATGGTTCCCCTCCCCCGCAGCAACCGTTCCGCTCTGTAACATGACGACATTGTCGACGCACGCATCCTTTTATAGAACGATGCATTTGTTACCAAGATCAATCCAATTGTTGCTAGTATCCTTATAAGAAACACAGCTCGAGTGGACAGTGGGTGTGTAGATAGGTACCTAGGTACCTATCTATCGAGTCCTCATAACATACCCTGTACCTCCAGGTATCTTACCTTATGGTATGGTCAAGCCCGACTACGAGTGTCTCATTCCAATGATCCTTGGACCATTTCTGCGTGTCAATGGTCTTCCCCTCCCCCTCATGCCAATCGACACGGATCCAGACCGTATTCCAACTCCATTGTCAAAGCAACTTACACGCTTACAGCAAAACAGACCCGCTCACATACGCATGCAAGAGTGAAGCTCGCCTTAGCGCCAAATTCTTATAGAGCGGAGTGCGGGGCTGTAACGCCTGGCGTTTATTACCTTGTAGGTACTGTATGGTGTGCGGTCTCTTTTCAAGTCGAACCAACCAAGCTCTTGTTGTAAACATCGGCATCGAAATCTGCGTCCAGGGCCATCCTCCAAGCTATGATTCAAGGTAGCACCGAGTCTAGCTATGGCTTCCAGATGACACATGCGAAACTCTAAAAGACATCCCACACTACCAAGGTAGCTTAGCTTAGAGCACTACCCCTGAAAGGCACTCACAAAGATCCATTATGAGATATAATAATCTCAGCCATCTCAAATCACCCGAGAAACTATACTACCGGGACAACATGAACCTACCTGTTAGTCTATGCTTGCACACATTTGATGGATGGCCCCAGTTCTCTTCGAGTATGGGGAATGCATCAGCCCCGGCGTTGGTAACGCCAAGATGGGTCCCGTCACAGACAGACAGACAGACGTTGATATGTGGTCTAAAAACAAACGCAACACTCCGAGTGAGAATTGCGTTTGCTTCGCTCGCTGACATGCGTGCTCGGCCCTCACAGGCCTTTCTCATCAAGCACACTATGAAAGCACCTCTCAAAGCCATTTTCGCCTGCTTTTCTGTTTCGGGTCTTAAAATAACACCAATTGCTCAAAGTCTGATATGCAGGCAGTCATGATGGATGGATGTATGTCGTTCATGAGAGTTGGCCCTTGCTTACTAGCTCGTCGATCACCTCATGGTCCAAGGTCAAAGCTCCAAGCCATGCCCAGCCCCTCCCACTCCCACTCGACCTCAAATCGACATACCGCCTACCTAACCTAACGTTGCAGGCGTACTTTCCATTCCAGGACAAACCACGTCACAGAGCATTGTGCTTCATCACCTGCTCAAAGACCGTGTATTAATATACTGTAATTTCTCATCAACACGGCACCTGTAAGGCTACCAAGTTCTGCCCCCAACCAACCTATCGCATACTGATGTCTTCATCTATTGTTCACCCATGTTTCACGATTGGACATATTTACTTAGGTTGCTCGGGGGCTCAACTTTCACTGTTGTTGATAAACCGTCCATTCGTTCCTCTCCCATTACATACCTGATACAGCAGGCTATCAAAATCGGACATGTGCCCAGAATATCGTCAATTCGTCTCATTTGAGCCGAAGAAAAAGCTACATATGTAGGAGTTGAAGCTGTCCATTAGCATGCCAACCCAAACCTCTTCCTGTGACGTTCCCAACCAGCTCCAAAAACACCACTCCCTAGAAACAAAAACCATACGCCTGCTTCTCATCAGCTCTAAGCTCGGCGGGATCCATTAGAACGTGACCAGGTCTGTGCCTGTCCCACGTCCCACGATTCCTTCCCAATCCAAAATAGGACCCTTTGCCAAGAAGCATCGCAATCGCAATCCGTTCGCTTCGTGATTTCCATCTGTTTCGTCTCGTGTAAAGCTCCAAGCCTTAACCCAGCAAACCCCATCCAAAACATGAGCTCCTGCAAGGTCTAGTCGCTCCAAAATCCATAAAGCTGAACACATGCCAGGCCAAGATATATAAACCGAAAATCAACAGTGCCGACTGTACTCTTTGACGGAGGCCATCGTATAGGTGTTTCGGCTAGTGCGCGTATTTCGAGTAGTCGCATTTCATCGAAGAGAGTAGGATGGAAAAGCTCCACCAGTAGCCGATGGAGCCATCGTGGAGGAGCGTTTGGAGTATAGAAGCCGCGTCGAATAAAAATGAATAAAGAAGGGATCGTATAAATCGAGGTCGTCCTTCATCCTGTACCCCAAACTCCGAAAATGCTCTTGACGCCAGCCAACGGTGTCCCGTACCCTAACGTCGTGTTGTAAACAAAGGAAAAAACAGTGCTCCACTATCAAAGAATTCCAGAGTCCTTAAGCGCGTTATTCAAGATAGTCTCCTTTACTGCTGCGAAAACAAGTCTGATGTTTGAAGTGTCTGTTGCTTGTGTCAAGCTAGGCTGTGTTAGAAACCAAGGAGCTTATCATATCAGTATGGGAAAGACTTACTGGGGATACAAGTTCAGATGTGCCCGGTTGACCTGATTAAATCGCCAGAGTAAATACTTGGCTGCTTTGTTGACATCGTTACCACCTGAGTAGTCCGGAAAATAGTTGCCTAGTGGCGACCGGCTCAGCTTTTGCTTGAAGATATCAACTTTGTTGAGGAACAAGATGATGCTAGTACGCATGAACCACCTTGAGTTGACCACCGAGTCGAAGAGTAACAAACTCTCCATCATTCGATTCTAGTTTCGATATCAGTAAGAACTCGTGTACCACTATTGCAAACCCAAAGCTTACCTGACTACTCTCCTCAAGTAGAACTTGGTCGTATTCACTCAGAGCAACGCAGAATATAATTGATGTAACGTTCTCAAAGCAGTGTATCCACTTCTTCCTTTCGCTTCGCTGGCCACCTACGTCGAACATGCTGTGATAATGTCAGCAAGACCATGCGCAAGATGTGAAATATGAGCGAACTTACTGTATGCTTAATTGGCCCATCTGGAATCTCGTTTCATATATACCCGTTGTCTTCGTTCGTGCCCGGAGCACGTCCATTTCGTTGGGAAGATAATCGGGTGCTACTATTCGCATTGCTTCTTGGAAGAAACTAAGTTGAGAGTGGTCAGATATGAATCGCGTCAAGCGGGCAAGATACTTCACGCACTATTCTGCTGAGTCCATCAGGTAGAACTCGGTCTGATGCTCCATCAACAAATCTTTCGCAGGGTCGTTCCACAAGGCTTGTACTGCGGCACCGACTTTTGCGTCAATCTGTGCTTGGGGACCAGACTCGGCTTGGTATTCCAGCAGGAATTCGGCATGCGCCTTGTTTTCCTCGTTTTGGGGCTCGATATCAAATTGTTGCATAGCCATAATAACGGCTTTGGCGCATTCGATGAGGTTTTTAAAAACGGTTGGTCGGTAGTTGAACAGCTCGTCTTCTGAGTAGCCCTTAAGATGGATGATTTTCATCTGTTTGACAATCGTCGACTTGCCGCTCTCTCCAGAACCTAGTAACTTGGTTAATTATCAAAGCTTGAGGTGAGTAATCCAGCTTTCGCCAAAGCACCCTTACCTAAGAGCAAGATTTTGCATTCTTTCCGTAAGCGTTTTGAATCTTCCTCGAGGATCTTATCGATAGCCTGGCTCTTTTTCTTCTGATCCGCCTCCTCGTTGCTTGAACTCATGCACGCGCCCATCTTGATAAGTAAAAAGCGGCCTGAAAAAGGCCCTTCAGTTCGTGGAGAAAACGTTATGTTCGCGGCGGGTTTCAATTCGCAGTACTCGATTATGATGCGTCCTTTAAACGTGCATGACGGTCGCAACGGTTTGCGATAGTAAGCGGTGTCGAATACTGTGGGGATGTCGGCACAGTAAATAGTTCCGAGGGTTTAACGAATCGGGCTTCGGCTTGATATATCACGATTGAGTATGGTGATGAATGGTCGTGGTAGAGAGTTGGCGATAGAGATGGCAATCAGGTACCGCGTGCAGCAATGGTGGAGGACGACGTCGGGAAGATCGGAGCGTGACGGGTGGGCTATCGTCAATAAGACTCGAAGCTCTGGAAAGGCACCCTCGAGATGGTTTGCTGGATGGTCGACCGAGGCCGAAAGGTGAAAAAAGACGACGAGAAGAAGTCGGACGAGATATGCCTGAGCAACGTCAAGGCTAGAAGGGGAATGTTTGGCGGTGGGCAGGCGAAAGAAAGAGATGGATGGCTGGACGGATGGACCTTGTCGCTCCAGATGGTCGGCCGTAACCAGCTAAGGACGGTGCTGGGGAGCTTCGTGGAGGCAGGGCGAGCGGGCGAGACTAAGAGGTACAAAGGCACCAGGGAACCTCGACGATGACGAGACAAAGTCGGCGGAGGACAGCGCCAATTGGTGAGAGAACCGACGGTGGGGAAAGAGTCGGGGCCAGGGGTGTGTGAGCCAGCGCGAACCAGTGAGCAGGCGGGTGAAGGCGAGAATTTGAAGGGAGCCTAGGAGCTTTGGGGGGTCAAGTTGAAATGCGCTGATGAATGTGGCCTGGTTGAAGGGGCGTCTGCAGCCAAAGTAGCTAGCAGATGAGCTAATAGGAGCGAGATGTGCAAATCAAAGCGCCCACAACCGGATATCGTTGGTTTCAAAGAGACCTCGACCGTTCGTGGCAGAGTTGATTTACAGATCTTGAGCGCCTGGCTAGCAACGATCTCGGTGAAATAGCGAAAGCGGAAGGAAGCAATATCAAGCAGCGGAAGTTTATCTGCCTTCCATGAGGGGAGGTAAATCGATGGATGGTGGGCAGGCACCGGTTAGTACATAATTAGGGGACTCTCAGCTGTATTCTATAGAGATGATAATATGGGATTGGATGGGCTTGACGGAAAACGACGGGTCCAAAGGCGACCTTTTCCACTACCTAGGTAGGTACTACCTACGTGGAAGGCACGGTACTATACCTTACCTCAGTACTAGCCAGTTAAGATGGACAGGCTGCAGAGATAAGATTGGATAATAAATGGAGTTGGGAAAGTATAAGTCGGTATCCGTACCTTCCTTCATTTCAGATCCATTTCAAGCAGGAGCAGGAGGCATGCTTGGTCGGACGGTCTTTCTGTAACATGCAGCGGACTTTCAGCTTTTAGCAAGGGGTTGCATTTCAGCGCTATTCTACGCCGAATTGAAATACCTCCAGCTCTCCATTCATCAACGTACTGTATGCTTGCTACCTCTATTCACTCGCATAGGTACATAAACAGGCACAGTGAGGTAGGCACGTACTGTATCTGTGTATTGGAGTCATTTTCCAGCTCTCTGTACTTCCGGCTACGCGTCACTCTGTTTAAAGAAGCATTTGTTGCTGACATGTACCTCAAGGTACACAGAGATATTTCCTCGAGTTTGTTTATTCAAGATCTGGACCAACAAGAAGCTTCCGTTCACCCCAGCAGGCGGATCACAAAAAATAGGGACTTAGAGGAGGCCGGACGAAAGAATTAGCGCACTCTTTGACTAGATTCTACAAGAAGTTGGTCTGTCTTTTCTATCAACTAGGTACCTACTTACTACAATCAGTGTTGGTTTTTATGCAACTCACCTGCCCAGACAAGGGATCGATCCAGGCAAGTCATGTCATTCATTCTGCACGACAATGATTGAAAGAGCATTTCCGAGTTGCGAATCGCTACTTCCTTCCCTCCCATGGAGATGCAAAAGAACGAATGCTCAACCATTGTTCAAAGAAAAGCGCAGCGCCCTTGGTTTTTCGATATAGTCTCCCTCCATGGTTCAATTTGCGCTTGACACGTCCCTCCTTCACAATTAATCACCGGTATATTCCCTTGATGCATACAACCCCCAATCACTAGCGCTCCTTCAGCTACTTTGACCCTCGTGGGCAGTTCATCAGGTACTGATCGGCGTGCCAAAATCGCATTTGGCCGCTCAATGTCTCAAGTTCCATCCGCTGTGGCTTGGCAAGAGTCGGGCTTATGCTAGATGCTGTCCATTGGTTCCCGAGAATGATTCACAATGGGAAGCCGACTGCCCGGGTCTTTGTTGAAAACATCAGCAGGGTCATGCTGGATGTACGACAAGACATTGGCACTGATGAGTTTTCTTCAAAGTCAAAATCTGAAGGCGGGTCTGGTGGAGAGAATATCTTGCCGCCCGCATACGGCAGCCCTCTGTCTGGCTGGTAGCGGAGTTTTACTTCTTCACTGACCCAGACATCCCCTGCATGTACCGCGTATCCCCATGTTTCCCAAGCTGCCTTAGTTGGTAACGACTCCTAATCTGGGCACTAAGTCCCAAGGGCCAAGGCTCGTCGCTGAGGGCGCTGCCCGTAGCGCTACGAGATCTCTTACATATAAGGTTGGAGCGATTCATCCGCATTCCATTCATGGAGCCAGTCAAGCAGCGCGAAAGAACGAGGCAATTATTGAGCACGAGATACTGTTTTCTGATTTGCGTACAGCTTAGAATCAAGCATGCGACTTGCTCTGTATATGACTCCAGTTTGCCGGATCACACAGGAAAACCTACAACTATACAAAGTACAATACGTACTGATGTACGGCCAATCCAGCATAACGAAGCCAGTGGGTATCAGAAAAGATGTTCTTCAATCCCTTGAGGTGACAGAAACAAATGGCCTGAATACTGCTTTCATCTGAGCAAAGCGGTCAAACTATTTCGTCTCTCGAGTTCTCGGCGGTCAAGTTTTCTGATATCCTGACGGCGAAGCCAGCTCGATGGAATTTCGACCAGGGGGGTTTCCGCCGGGGTACCTGGAGATGAAGTGGAGCTGGTGCTGGAACCCTTGTCAGCACATATTACCGGTATTGCATATAGTTATCCATTTCTATTTTTTGTCCGTTCTCCTCATACCATGCTGCATTGGTGTTTGCATGCAGAAACGCTGTGCTGGTCACCCAAATCTTTCCTCTTCCCCTCACCGATGTACCGTTACTGTATCCGTACTCTGTACAGAGGCAGCCTTTAAAAGTCCTTGCCAATGCTAAAAATTTAAAAGTAGGGT